>PVJH01004509.1:0-124344 GCA_004026705.1 Nesogale talazaci
GACGAATTCTCTCAGAAAGATATTTAAGTCTTGTAAGAGTGCCTTCAAAAAAAAGGTCCAACTAAAACAGTGGTTTCTGAGAGGATCTGCTGGGCCAGTTAAATTCCAGGTGGAGAGGCCAGCTCAAGTTATGGCACCTGTTTGTTGAACTCCATAAGGTAGATGTAACAGATTTTCTTGAAAGACACAGCATAATCATGGGGCTCACTATGAAGCTTTAAGAAATTCGAAAACTGTATCGGTGAGGAAAAGAGCAGAAAAGCTGTGCTGAGGAATTGTTTTGCATCATGACCGTATATCTGCACATCCTTGAAGACAGTAACCATTGTCTATAAGATGTTTGTTGAACTTTACTCCTCTACCCTACAGCCCTAATCTTGTGCTCTTAGGCTTCTTTTTGGTCCCTAAAGTCAGAGAACATTAAAGAATAACAAGATATGAGCCCTCCGGGATGTCAAAGGTTCATTTTAATATGGCGTAAGCTGAAGAGCAGAGAATTCTTTAGAAAGTGGAATTCTTTAAGATGTAACACTGCCTTCAGAAGTACAGAGACTGAGATGAAGGCTATGTTGAGAAACAAAATCTTCACATCTTGATACTTCTTAAAAAAAAATAAAATAAAAAGTGAGGGGGCCTATGATTGTGTAACAATACTTCTTTCCTTACTCTTGTATAAAGCATCCCAGGATCAAAATCATAATTTGCATATTTCAGATAACTTTTCTGACCATAGATTCTATACAGAACCAGAACCTGTGTCATGAATTCCAATACCCAGGTAAGTTATTCATATGCATACTGCCTTGGCCACAGGCGGCTTCGATGGCAGAGAGGCTGCCGCAGGGTGATGGACTGAATGCTCCTACCTGGTGGGCGTGGTGGTCAGGGTGGCAAACCACAGCGTACATCCTGTGTGATTCCGCAGAGCAAAAGGGACAAAGGGCTGCCGGCGCTTGGGGGTCTTCACCTCTGCTGGGAGCAAACAGAAGACAGCTCTTAGCACATGCCTCTGTCTGAGCAACTAAGATTCTCCCCCTACCTAGAGACACTGCCCCAGACTGCCTCTTGGGCAAAAGGACTGAAGATGGAGGGAAGAGAAAACTGCCCCAGCTATGTGAAGTGGAAGCTCCAGGTATTTGCTGCCTGCTAAGGGTTGACTTGGCCCCACCCTCTGAAAACTGGTTGAGAGACAGGACACCTCTGCCAGACTTGAACCGGCCCATGGGCCTTATGCTCTCATGGGCCTTACGCTCCAAAAGAGGCATCAGACCCTGACCTGACAGGACTCGAGAGAGAAATAGAAATGACAAGAACAGGAAAGATTCTGTTCTCCAATACTACGTCAAAAGATATATTCTAAAGAGGTCAAGCATATGATAGCTGTATATACCCCAAATTTGCTTGTGTCCAAAAAGTCTTTACTTTGATGAATTTGACTTAAAATCAATTCCCCTGCAGTTACATTCTACACATAGGCTCCAATGGCATCTTCTTCCCTCCTACTTTTCTTGCTCCCTGAAAAAAATCAGCGCTTTTATACTATCTCAACGCTTTGGAAATGAAAGTTTAGCTCATCTTTCGATTCCCCCTACTACACGGTAGGTACTAGGAAGGCTCCAGAAGGAATGAAGAAAGCTTCTTTTCACATGAGTTACCAACAGGGAAACTGGGCGGGCATGCTGATGGCTTGTCGCTGCAGCTGTGAGGTGCCAGAGCCCTTCGGGACGACACAACCAAGCACTGCCTGCTCTGTGCCAGCCCCACAACTGTCGGCATGTTGGAGCCTATTGTTGCAGCCACGGACTCAATGCATCCGTCTGGGGTCATCCTCTTTTTTGCTGCTCTAAACTCACCAGGCGTGACGTCCTTTGCCAGGGATCAGTCTCTCTTGACACCATGCACAAAGTTTGTAAGGCAAAGTCTTGCCAGTCTTGCCTCTGAGGAGCATTCTGCTCTTCTTCCAGGACAGACAGTCTGTACTTTCGGCAGTCCGGGGTACAGCACATCATGCGAAATGTGCAGGTTCTACTTCCGTCCTCTTTACTCGGTGCTGCACTTTAGCTTGTATATGAGGCCATGGGTCAGGTCAGACAGACTTTAGTCCTCCAGGTGTCCCCCTTGCTTTTTAACCCTGTGAAGAGGTGTGTGTCATAGATTCACCTAATACACTGCATCTTTTGATTTCTTGCCTGTTGTCTCCATGAGCACTGATCGCAGATTCAGGCAAGATGAAATCCTGAACAATTAAACCTTTTCTCCATTCATCATGATGTAACCGACTGGTCCAGATGTGAGGATTCGGGTTTTCTAGACATGAAGCCATACTCCATTCTGAAGGTTGTAACCCTTGATCTTCATCCACAAGTCCTCCTTACTTTGAGCATGCAAATCAAGGATTGTTCATAGGCCTTCCTGCAGGCCTGATGTCACATTCTTCCTCACATCATCCAGCTTCTTTGATTAGTGGCGCCACGTACAGATTAGCTATGGCAAGAAGCTACCGCCCTGGACGCACAGCTCTACTGATTAGGAACCATGCAGCATTCCCTTGTTCTGTTTGCACAGCTGCCTCTTGAACTGTGTGATGCTTCGACGTGAGCACAATGAAGTGTTCTGAAATTATCATTCTTCTTAACACTCTCCAGTTTGTCAGGATTCACAAGTCTAATGCCTTAGGATAGTCCATAAAACACAAACAAACATCTTTCTCTGCTTTCAGCCAAAATCCATCTGACAACAGCAATAATGTCCCTTGTACCACACCCTTTTCTGAATCTAGCCTGAGCCCCTAGGAACTTCCTATCAATGTACTGCTATACCCACTAATGACGACAAATGCAATATCATTTCTCTTGACTGTGCCATTCCCAGCATGATCAATACCGGTCCTTTTCAGCTCACTAATGCACAGGATATAATCTCTTTGTGTGCCATGTCATTTTTGACAACTTCCAATTTTCCTAACTTCCTAGTTTGTGCATCCCAAGTTCTGATTATTAACTGTTTGCAGCTATCTCTTCTCCCTTTGAGTGGTCACTAATCAGCAAGTGAAGATCCCGAAGCCTTTACTCCCATGGGCTCTCCTCCAATCACGTCGCTTTAAGCAGCTCCACGCTGCGAAGGCAGCTCTTCCTGAGCCATCTTCTGAGAGCCCTCCACCTGAGGGGCTCACCTCTGGCCCTAACTCTGACAATGTCCTATTTCTATTATTAGGCCTTCAGTATCCCACACTGTTTGATGCTGCACTTAAGAGTCTCCGCAGCCAATTCCCCCAAGGTGGGCAGCTGACTCCTTGCTCAGTCCTTCGTCTGGAACGCCAGTGAAACCCGTTCACTCTGGGTGACCCTGCTGGCATTTGAAGCACCAGTGACACAGCTTCCAGCAGCACACAAGCCACCACAGTACTGAGTCCTACTTGGAGACTGCAAGTCATCAAGTTCTAGAGCACTGGCAAGTCAATGAACACCAAGAAATCAAGAGCCCCAAAGGCTGCCTCGGCGACCTCTGTAGGCAGCAGTGCCCATATGACGTAGTCTGGTTTGGGACAGACAACAGCTGTTCTGTGAGAACAGGGCTCCGTTTCTCTTGGCGGGGGCCACCTCTCCTCCCCTGCCATGAAGAGGAAGGGCAGTGAAAGCTCCAGGAAGCAGCGTCCAGTGCTGAGAAGGCACCAGTGGGACACTCCCGCCACACGGGCACACCAACAAAAAAGGCACGACTCGATCGTAATTTGGGTCCAATTTGAACGCACAGAAGAAACCTAGGTGCAGCGGTTAAGTGTACGGTCACTGGCTGAAAACTGGGTGGTTGGAACCACGAGATGCTCCACGGGAGACAGATGTGGCAATCTGATTCTGTAAAGACTACAGCCGTGGCAACCCTGTGCGGCAGCTGGGCTCTGGCCTACAGGTTTCTAGGAGCCACAATCAGTTCCATGGCAACGGGAAGATGACGGCACGCTAGAGCAGACTTGGATTCCTCTCAAAGAGCCAGATTCAGCCTGCCAATGGCAGGGAGGAACGACTCTGGCAGCACAGCTCGTGGTGCCCCCAGAGCAGGGCTTGGGGTCACAGTACAAAAGTCAGCACCGCCTGGGAAGGTGCAGTCTCTTTCTTTTTATCCCTTTCTGGTTCTTCATGGCTACTTGGAGTTCATTTACGGTGCCGCAAAACTGGCAGTTTAGGGTAGTGCCAGCTCGCTCTCTGCCAAAGACCGGAGCAGTCTCCAGATGGACTCCGCTCTACTGCTGTCAGTCAAGTAGAGACACCCAAACACTTCCGTTAGCTAACTCCAGAGAGTTCCCTTAGCTCCCAAGGTTTGCTTTTAAAAAGGAGAAGGGGGGAAAGTGCTATCAAATACAAAATTAAGGACTAGCTGTGAGGCTGCTGACAAGAGCAAGGTGGGGGAGTGAAAAATGTGAGAGCGAGCTGAAGAGTAAACAGCATTGCCTGCAGCCCTCCGAAAGGCACCTCCCACTCCAGGAGCACAGCGAGAATGGCTTTTATTTACTACGGGAGATAAAGGACCCCAAGGAAAAGGAGCCAGATGTGCTTTCACAGCCCACTGTGAGCAGGACTGTCCATTCCCATTGGCAAAGCAGCTTTTTAAAGAGCAGGTAGCAAGTGGCTTTAATCAACGTGAAAGACAGCACTGAGTGTTGGGAATCCACATAACGAGAGTCGCAGGTCCACTGCTCTGCAAAGGACTGGTGGCGGAATGCACACTGCTCAGGTCTCCAAGCCCTTGTGATCGGAGTCCAGTACTGGCTTCATGAACTCACTTCTCGGATAATACAACTACAGGGATTGCACACAAACTCAGATCCAACATCAGAAGGTAAATCTGACCGCTTTGCATCGGGGTCCTACATGGGAGCCTGTCTTTAGCTTAGCATCAGAGGCAAAAAAAAACCAAAACAAGTCTTTCAAGAACGGCATTCCCAGGTGGCTTCGGAGATTCTGCCTCTAGAGATCAGCCCTTGTTTCTTCAGGGGTTGAGAGAACCAAAAGCTCCTCAGGTCCAAAGGCAGCTTCAAACGCCTCCAGGCGAGGGCACTCCCAGTTCGTGAAGGTGCTTTGCAGAGTCATCTGCCCATGACCAAAAGGGTAGCGATCCTGTTGCAGAAGCAGTTCAGTCTCATGAAAGATCTGATTTGGAGACCACAACAAAATGATTAAAGTCTCAGGTCTGCCACTGGCTGGTCATGAAGACAAAGCAAATTACTTAAGTCTCTGTCTTCATTGGCTCAACAGGAATAATGCTTTGCTTAGCCTGGAAGATTAAGTGACTGACAGAGAAAAGTTTGCAAGTACCAACTCATGAATAAGTGAAGATCCGATCATGGACAGTCTCTAAGCGGCCTCCCTCATACATCTATCCTAGTAACACCTTCCAGGAAGGCAAAGAAGCCAACATGCTGCCTCAATGTCACAATCTCCCTATTCTGAACTCTGCTAGACAGATGGGCAGATGAAACTCGAAGAGCCTTTTTCACACACACACACACACACACACACACACACCGTGACCCAGCACCTGATGTCAGCCATATACAAACAAATCATTCAAATTAACTCATGTCTTAAAACCCATGAAGAAAGGTTACCTTGTGGTTCCAATTCCTTAATGTTTACTACCACATTCACTTACCAAATTCTCATGGAACCTTCAAGGGTCAGGGAGAAAAATAACGAACATTTTCTTTTCTATCTCCTAAGCATCTAAATTCAATTCTAGAGAAAGGAAGATTGGTGTGTAAGCAATTTACTGGAAGTGTTTCCTTGGCTCAACTCTTGATTATGATAGCTCCTCGTCCAGAGCAATCCTTGTATTACCAGGAGAATCGGTGTACAAGGAGGCTTCAAAAGGCTTGTGAGAAAATGAAATGGAAGATAGTGAAATGTTCCCATCAACTTTCTGAAGCCTTCTCGTCATCTGCCGTCAAAGGCATGCAACACTGCTTGGGGGAGTATGGTTTTTCCTCCCCAGGGTACTTGTATTTCAACATAGGAAATCCCGATGAAGTGACATTAGATATTTTGGCATCGGACACTGTGTTGCTTATTCCATTCGCATTGAAGGTTAGGGGAGATGGAAGAGAGATGATATCAGAATAAGAACATCACTTCCTTGTGATGTTAGGTGGTGGGAAATGTTCTTATGACTAAAGCGAAGTACTCACAACTGGGTGTGCCCCATTCAACTCTCAGTCACAGACAACCGGCGTACAAGGCAATTCTTAGAGCAGGAAAGGAAAGGAAGTCCTGGCTTGGCTGTACTGTACCTCTAGCATAGATCTGGTGCTCTAGGTTAGTCAGACTGGCTGTACTTCTAGTTCTAAGGTAGACAAGGGGTAGGCCTGGTAGACAGGAGAGACAAAGTTAGAGGGTCAGAGTAAGTACAGTGAATAAGAAGACTCACCTCGAAAACATTGCACAAGCAGAGGACATTGTCAAAATAGCAAGCATCATGCAATTATTGGCACACTCCCTTCTGTGATGACTACGCGCTAAGAATACACTTGACAAAGTGAAGAAGACATTCTTTATTCTGGCCTTGATGGTGGCGGCTGTGTCAGAGTCACACACTTTTTCTCACTCCCCTCCCCGCCCCACCCCCAAACTGGGAGGAGAAAATGTATTCACCGCATTCTCTTGAAAGGAATGGGCAAGGCTTCTGAGGACTTTTATGTGAAAGCACGTGTCTTCTTAAGTGGCACAGGAAAATCACAAAATTCAATCAGCACAGACTGAGCAGAGTCTGCTCCATTCAAAATTAGAAAAGCCCAGTATGTAAACTGTTAATCCCTCAGGGTTCTCAAAATTTCATCGCAAAGAGCTCAAAATTTCAGTGTTTCCAAACTGAAATCATCTCTAAGAAGGAGTTGTCACACCGTACTACTTAAATTTTAATTAAAAATGGAATTAAGAAATTAAATTTCAGTTAAATTTTAGAACAGTTGCATTTGAGATTTTTGTTACGTTTTTGGGATCTAAAACCAACAAATTCAGTAAGGTGACATGCCATCTGGGTTTACCTGTGGGATCTCAATCTCAGCCCCGATTGAACAAGGCCAACAATTATGTCAAAAATGAGGTCAATAGTTTCTTTCCCCTGCTAAAGAAACAGTAAGAAATCAGTAGCTCCCTCACAGGCAGACGCTCATATTTAGAACCTCACTTTCAAGGGTTCATATTCAAAGCTGGGTTGAATACAGAGCACAACTTTGGTAGGGCGCGATGAAATGATCTTAAGACCTTAAAAGTTGATTGGCTCACTAAAGACTTTCAAAAATGGATTGCCAATCATCACGTGAAAAGTCTATTAAAAGAACACAATTCCCGTTTGCTATACTGCCACTTAGGAATTTCCAAAAAGAAAAGAGGCTTGGCTATTTTGGTATTTTTCAGTTATAGCTAATTACATCTTTTCAAACCCACATGACAATAAAAATGTTTAAAAATAAGCTTTCACTTATTTCAGTGGCATTTAACATAGATAAAAGATAGCTTATTAACCAGAGGGAGAGAGAAAAATAGGATAAAGAAAAAGGAAAAGAACAAAAGAGAAAGAGAGAAAAAGAAACAAAAGAAAAGCTTTCCTCAGAATCCTGAAGATTAGGCTTTCAACGTGTTTATACTGCCTTTGGATTTAAGCTCCCTTAGTATGAACAATGTCCTATAGAAAATGCTTTCACAGACACGCTGCATATTAGAGAGACTATTTAGAGCCTTCTGAGTAGACACCTCTATATCTTCTTGACACACAAATTGGGAGGCAAGGCTGGAGGAGCAGACCACAAGGAGCTGAAGTGTCTGAGGGCCCTGGCTCCTAGAGCAATGACCTCGAGGCTCGGGAGCAGCAGCCTGGGAATAGAGAGAGCAAGCACAGCTGACGACACTGCTTTGTCCTTCCAGAAGCACAGGAGACAGAAAGTTCACTTGTACACCCCTTGGAGAGGGGAACCAGTTCAAATATTTCATATGCTAAGAAACCCCATCTTCCCATGACACGGTTACAGAGATGAAATATTCAAGTATTCATGAGCCATGTGAAGTTCAGCCAAGATTCCCAAAAGACTCCACACGGAAAGAGCAGGAGGCTGCATTCGATTGGGATGACAATGGCATGTGGAAGAACTAAGGGTCGTGCAGTTGTCCATCACCAGCTCCCCAGCTCCCAAGAGAAAAGAGCTCAGTGGTAGGCCATTAAGTGAGGAAAGAAAACATCATTGACAGAGAACAAACAACTCCTCTTTCTTCTGGGAGCTGGGCATTCACATTCTTTTATACTTTGTGAACAATACAGGGGCCCCTTTAAAAAACATTCTTCTCCCATGAGACCTTGCCATCTTTCCCTTTTACAAAAGTATATACGAACCCTCCATATCTAGGTTAGAGGTCTTAAAAATTCTAAACAGTCAAAAAAACCTAATCAACCAGAAAATGTCCACTGTTTCACAGAGTGAATGAAGCACACCCACCAATGGCTTGCTTGTCTGCTGGACTGTCGGGGCACCGGTTCAGTGGGAGTGTGACAAGAAGGGAGGAATTGTTTGCTGCACATCCCTTCTTCTCCACAAGTGGAGTTAGACGCCGTATTACAAAGCTCAGCAGCTCGTACCAGAAAATTATGTCATGCAAAGAGTGGAACAGAACTATAGAAGAATGATCACTTTTCTATGGAGAAGGATGGCTCTACTTGGATTTCACAGTGAAACCCTGCTCGGTAGGGATTTCATTAGACATTTGGGGAGAAAATTCTTACTTTGTCCAAAGCACGGTGGATCCACTGAAGAGCCCATCCAGTCTTCCGATTTAGCCGAATCCATTTCCCTGTCCTGTTTGCAGTAATCTGCCATCCACGATTCTTTGGTACTTACATACTGGTCTAGAAAAAAAGTTCCAAAAGAAGTGTAAAAGACTGAGGGTTCAGATCAGATCATTTCAACTCGATATAATGCAATACAACAAACTTGTATTGAGCGCCTTCCTTACTCCATGCTAAACATGACATTCTAGGAAAATTTCTGCCCTGGAGATCCTTGTTAACAAAAAGACCATCACCACAACCTTAGGTCACGGTGTGCAAAGTGCAATGACAGAAACTAACCAAATTTGATAGAAGCACAGAAGGAAGAAGATGTATTCTGCTATGTTTGGGTGAGGGTAAGAAGTGCAGGGGAAAAGTTCAGACAAATCTTCGGAGAGGAGAGACTCTGGGCCCTGAAGAATGGGCAGAGCTGAACATTTGTTTAATGGGACTGGGGTAAATGACATTCCAGGCAGAGGGAAAGACCGTACGATGTGACAGTATGGAGAGGATATTCAGAGGACACTGAATACTCTGATGTGGACTTAGCAGAATAAGCTCAAGTATGGACACAACAAAGAAGTCTAGCAATGAGAATGGACTGGTGTGAAGAGAACTTCGGCAAAGCCTGCAAGGAGGGGAGAGTTTGGAGGTAGAAAGGCCAGTGAAAAGGCTATTAAAAAACAAACTCAGAGGTTGAAATCCAGCTGACAATTCTCATTTGAAAGGAAAATTATAACGGGGATAGCAGGTTAGTCATGCAACACCCTTAGATGAAGAATTTTTCATCTAATTAAGATATCACACTTTGGGGGCATGAATTATTAGTTTGGGGTCTTCTAGCTCAATACTTAGCTAACAAAATGACATCTCAATGCTTACAGGCCATAGCAATGTTTGGGGGTTTCAGTTCAATACAAGGAATGAAGTGAAGGGAAAATGAAAAAGGAGGGAGGGAAACAAAACATAAAACAGTTTTCACCACTGAAAAGCATACTTTTTGCAAGACAGTTTAAAACAGACATGCTCAACAGAAATGCCAAGATGAAGCCTTTTGCTTGGAGAAATTTATTTATCACAGCTTTTCAAAGTACAGCTATAACACTATATAACCTTATTAATTATCAGATGTGTGAAACCACGCAGGCATCACCAGTAATGCAATGTAGAAATGAGGCGAGGTGAATTTACTATTACACAGGTGCTATTAATATCAAGTCAAATGAATGCATTCAATCTGACCACTTTACAAATGGTTTTTAATTTTTGGTATTAGTAACGGCATAGTCTCACTTGACTTATTCATTCTCTCTTCCTTATTCTGATGTGATGCAAGGCAATTGGGAAATCTGCGTCAATACCACACACTGAAGAAAAGTCAGATTTGCAGGAGTGCGTGTCGCCACTCAGAGACTACAGTACTACCACAAGTGAGATGCGTAGATTGACGAGTCAGACTATGCACTTGCGTTCCCACAGCGAAGGTAGGCATTACTCTTCTTTCCGAAGGCCAGAGTGGCTCTGACTCACTAGCTATAATCCAGGGATGCTCATTTCATTGTGGCCTAAGCGGCTTTCCGAATTGGAGCATTAGCTTGGTGGAGCCTGTAGCCAAGTCCTCTTCTAAGGCCAATATGATACCTTATGAGAAACAGCACAGACCACACATACCCTGTGGTGAAGACAGGGTCCGGATCAGACCTTGTAAGCATTTCTCTGTGACTCAGTTTCAGAGGAGTAACACAAAACTCACCATCAAAACATGGAATAAGCTCCCAGGGGCCAAGCATTGAGAGGAGGAAATTCAACACGGACTCCTATGTATCCCAAGAAGCTGAAGTCTTGCACAAACACCGGTAACACTAACATGGACTGACCACTCTGGAGCTCTGACTGGGAAGAATCACCAGAAAACCACCCAAAATGAAGAAGTAATGTCTGGTACAGGCTCAAATATCAACTAAACACAGATTATAGTCTTCCAGACAGGAACGTATGTACTGAAGGGTAGCAAGCATCTATGGAGCACCCGTTTCTCCTCACCAATCAGTACAGAAGTGATACTGATATCCAGACGAGGTTTGGCCTTGGCCTCCAGTTTCAGCCGAGGAGGATGGAGACGACTTGCTGCTTGTTGTTGCCAAGATACAGAGCATGGCCATGGCTCGATAAATGGCTCCCAGCCTAAAAGAACACAGGAAATAAGACATCTGTTCAGCAGATAGCAAGCGTTTGTCGAGACATACTGTTCGCAACTGCTAAGCAAAGACAACTACAGCTATATGGCTATCCACTTCCAACTCAATTGCACAATGAACACCCCACCGTTAGCTACAGGTGCCTGGACTGCAAAGAACACGTTAGTGGAAGAGGTGACATGAAACATGAGAGGTGACAAGAGATCATCATGGTATCCCAGAGGTGGTAGGAAGAAAGAGTCTATCTACTCTTGACCCACTTAAAAAAGGGGTTGGGGATGGGGAGGGAGTTTGGGATTTGGATTGAAAAAGTAATGCAGTGGCATAAATATTAAATTGTATTCTCCTGGTATCAATATTACACAAGTTGAATAAAGTAGATATCTGTGTAGTATCAACATCATTTATATCAGCATATTTCTGTAAAAGATAAACATTTATATATACATACACACAATATAAACATTAATAATACCACAAACATGCATATGCCCAGTTAGAGAAATAGAAAATTACAAGTTCCTTTGAAGTCCCTCAGCACCATACCCCAACTCATTCCTCTCCTTTCCTCTAGCAACCCTCCCCCACCCACCTTCAGGTAACTCTTATCTGGAATTTTGAGTTAATCTTTCACTGGCTCTTCCCTGTAGTTTTGACACTGTGTGTAATTCTTAAGAACATATTGAAACCTGACTGGAAATTCAGTCAAGATGGAGGGAAGGAGGCGTGTATGTCTCGAGGCAGGTTATTACCTCTCTGTTGTCGAGTAAACTATGAAAAGTAAAGTTTTCTTCCATCCCATCAGGGAAAAAACCCTTTAACAAAACTTATATAGAACCCAAGAGGAAAGCATACCTGGTATTATGCTTCTAATTGGACTCTTTCGGCCTAGTTTCTATCCAGCCCTTGGTGACCCAAGCTGTGTGCTACAGACAAATGGGGCTTTAGACTGTCTTTTTGAGGTACACAATATTCTTTATAAGCCACACCAGAAAGATTAGATGTAGAAACGCCATTAAGTAAACTGGGCTTTGCCTGAAACTCACCTGTAGCCCATTTAAGGAACTAACACTCCCTTCGATCTCATGCTGAAACATGATAGTGTGAGATGAAGCAGGTAACGGCTGTTCTATCGTTATGGAACTGGCAGTCATTGGACTTTTGTCCTGTCTCTTGTCTTGAGGGTGCCCAATGAATGGTGGCCTGAGACTAGCAGGTATTTACTATGTTAATGTCCTCCTGGCTTTCTTATGACATGTATTATTCTTGTAGATAGGGTGTTGCCTTGTGAGTGTTAATGAAAATTTTGCCCTATCACCAGCCTCCACTGTTTGTGTAAATAGCGTCCAGTGACCACAGAGTTCTGCTCTACAAGTCCACGATTCATGTATTTCACCCTGAAGCCAGCCTGGACTTGTATAATGCGCATTTCCTTTTCTCAACAGTGTTTTAAATTCACTACCAACACAAGAATCTGTCAATGGTTTCTGTAAGTCTCTGGGTGGCTTTGCCATTTTACAATGCAGAACACTATCAATGACCTCCCTGGGGTGTAAGTCAATTATACTAATTGCTGCTGTTAGGTGCCATTGAGTCCGGTCCAAGCCGTAGCTGACCTGGGCACCACCGAACAAAACACGGCTCTGTCCTGCACCATTCTCACTCCCTCTGCTTGAGCCCACTGCTGCAACCACCATGTCAGTCCATCACTGTGCCCCTGTATGAAAGGATTGGGGGCTTGAGTTTCATCCTAGCCCCAATCTCCGAACAATGAGGTCTTATGGCATGGTCCTGATCAATGCTAGCCCTCATGAAGAGATCCCTGAAGATATGGGTGCTACAGTAAAGAGCAGTGAACAAATCAGATGGTGTCCGGCTATCAGAAAGAATCGTATCTGGGGTCATAAAGGCTGGTCTTCAAATACTAAGTAGGCATCTAAGAGAAGCGCCAACTAAGTCCACGTGGAAGAAGCACACCAGTCTGTATAATCCAGCAGTTATAAAAAATAATGTCCAAATCCAAAGGAAAGAATAATATCAGAGCTTAAATCATGAATACACAGTTTACAGAAGGCCATGGATGACAGTGGAAACCCAAAGACCATTTTCAGGGTCCCCCTGTATTTGAAGGCTCTGGGGAATCCCTTTACCCCACAGTCAGGGGGCGTGAAGAGCCTGGCTAGCAGGCAGTCATCACTGTGTAGTCCACTCCAGTAGATGTATTAGGTCAACATGCAATACCTTAACATCTGATCTCCCTTTTGAATCCTTTTTAAGCTGTTTCCATTTTTAATACCTTGTTTTCTTTTTCATTGAAATGTTTCTACATTTCATCTAGCCATGGTTGCTGGGTTCTGTTTTGAATTGGTCCGTTTGCTTGCTTTTCTAAATGTGTTTTATATGGTTTTCTGTATATGATACCCAGTTTAGGTAGATCTAGAGACACAATGACTGGATTGATAATTGCCAGATGGGGAGTTAAGAACAATGAGTACAAGAAGAAAATGTCCACATAGGAGCAAACTAAGGGAGAAGGCGAGGGAGAGGAAGAGGAAGAAAGGGAAGGAGAGGAAGAACAGCACCCTGGTCCACCAAGCTCGAGGACAACATTGCCACTTGGAGAGTCAATGCACAGAGAGGACGGTAGGGTCTGCCTCATCACAAGATATGACATTCCCGGGCTGAGCCCCGGTGGCGTAGTGGTTGTGCGCAGGACTGCAGCCCACTGGGATGGAGGTTCAATTCCAGCTCCACGGAGCAAAGGCTGGGCCTCCTACTCCCACCACCGGAGGGCAGTGATGCCCACAAAACCAAAAATATATATATGACATTCCCTTACTGACCCACAACACTACAGAGGGTACAGCACCTGAGACATAGTGTGGGAATTGTGTCTGGTCTGACACCCCCCCCCCCCACACACACACACACCAAGGGAGCACAACAGAGCAGCAAGGGTGCAGATCATTAAAGTCCCCGAGGGATTCTGAAAATGGACTTCGGATTTGTGAGACAGGTCAGCATCAGATCTAATTGGAAAACATTCATAAGGGTCAGCAGACAGACCTGGAACTATTTAGAGGGTTTTTTCCATTTTCATGACTATCTATATCTGTATATATAATAAGCAGGATAAACAATCCCAAGAATAAGACAGCAGGACCAACAGCTCTAGGGACAGGGGAGTGGAGTGGGGAAGAAGAGTGGGGAGCCAACAAACTCAGGGACAAGGGAACACCAGATCTAAAACCAATGGCGAGGAAGGCCGAGAATGCCTAGTAGAGTTGGATCAAGTGCGGTGTAGCCAAGAGGAAGTACGGAGAGTCGAATGAAGTATGAAGATGAGAGTAGGGCAGGAGGAAAGTCAAAAGAAATAGAGGAAAGAACTAGGAGACTGTAGCAATCATGAACTTTTCTGTCAATTTCAGGATTGGGGGTATAGGGGTGGAGTCTAGCCTGCCAAGCTGGAGATAGTCAATGAGACCTCTATGTGGGCATGGCTTTCTCCTGAGAATTCTGGGAAATCTCACGGTATTTTTTCTTGGAGGCAAAAAACACAAGAATCAGTCCTTGGGAGACACTGTAGCTGATGAGACACATGGCAGCATGCTGACAGACCCTGAGCCCTGGACACTGAAGGAGCCATGAAGAAGATCCCTGGCAGTGCTGAGATGCTTCTACCACCACTGGATACACAAGACTCTGCACCCATGAGCCTGTGATTGTCCTGGTGTCATTGCACATGCTTTGGGAGTCTGAAGAGGACTAATAGATTGGTATCGGACATATGGGTTAATATTGGATTTATGACCTTGGACTGGATTGGGATGCTTTCTCAATGTTCCATTCCTCTTGTATATAAACCTCTCCCTTATACACATGTGTGTCTATGAATTTGTTTCTCTAGTCTACCCAGACTAACACAGAGACTAAATAGACATTTCGAGAAGTACAAACACAGGCATTATATGTATAAACAAATTAATATCTACTGAAAAGGATAAAGGTCTATGTACTTATATTTACAGGTTAAATATTTGGGGGGGGGGGGCATCACTGCTCTCCGGTGGTAGGAGTAGGAGGCCCAGCCCCACTGCTGGAATTGAACCTCCGTCCCAGTGGGCTGCAGTCCCGCATACAACCCCTACGCCACCGGGGCTCAGCCCTGCAGGTTAAGTATTAAGGTAGCAGATAAGTCCTCTCTCAATGCGAGAACACTTGTTCTAATAACCTGGCACTCTTTGATGCTCACCTTCACAACACAGTTGCTAAAAACAAAATGGGTGCATAAGCTAATGCTGACAGTGCCCAGCTACTAAAAGATATGGCATCCAGGGTCTTAAAGGCTGGAAGTTAAACAAGTGGTCATCTAGCAGGGAAGTAATGAGGCCCACAGGGAAGAAAAACACCAACTGATGTGATCACAAGGTGTTCATGATCAGGCATCAGGCATCAGCAGACCCCAAACAAACAACCATTTTGATGCAAACAAGGAGGAGGGGAGAATGGAGACCTAAAGTCCATCTGGAGAGAATTGGACATCCCCTCACAAAAGGGGCACAAGGAAGAGATGACAAGCCAGCCAGGGTGCAGTATCAACACACAACATTCCTCTAATTCTTTAATGCTTCCTTCCTCCACTCCCAGCCTGACCCTCCACTATCATGACCCCAGTTCTATCTTACACATCTGGCTAGACCAGAGCATGTACACTGGCATAGATAAGAGCTCTCAGCACATATAAATCAGGACAGATAAACCCCTCAGGACCAATAATGAGAATAGAGATACCATGAGGGTAGGGGAGGAAGGGACAAAAGGAGAAAGGGGGAACCAATCACCTGAATTGATGTACAACCCCACCAGCCCACCCCACCCGGGGGGACAAACAACAGAGGAGACAAACAAAAAGGGTGAAGGGAGACAGTAGATGGTGTAAAATATGAAAATAAAAATAATTTATAAGTTATCAAGGGTTCATAAGGGTGGGGTGCAGGGGAGAGCAGAAGAGCTGACACTGAGGGCTCAAGCAGACAGAAAATGTTTTGGAAATGGTGGTGGCAACAGATGTACAAATGTGCTTGATACAAATGATGCAAGGATTGTTATAAGAGCTGTAAGAGCCCCCAATAAAATGATTTATTTAAAAGAAAATGTTCTCAAATTGAATGTAATGATGACTTCACAAATCTTAGTATGACTGAACTATTAAATTGCATGATATGTGAAGTACATACCAATACAACTATTACCAAAAAAAGAACACTTTGAGTGCTTTGTTCTGTCTGGGGTCTTTACATAAATGGGATTCCAGATACTCTTTCTCAGCTATTCTATTTTTTTCGTAGGCGGTCTTGGAGGTCAGTCACATATAGATAGACAGATGCATGCAGCTGTGGTACATTTATTTTCACTACCAAAAAGCAACATGTTAATAAACATACCACAATTTATGGATCCAGTCTATGATGGGCAGGCATGCAGTTGCCTTCAGTTTGACTGCTATTAGCAAGAAGACTATGGAAAGTGGGCTTGTATGTGCTCCCTAGTACACATGGGAAAAGATTCCTCTAGGACAGGGGTGCTCAAACTTTTTAAACAGGGGGCCAGTTCACTGTCCCTCAGACCATTGGAGGGCCAGACTATAGTTTAAAAAAAAAAAAAAAAACTATGAACAAATTCACTGTGGGCCCGGGATAAGTCAGCTGCTAAGAAAGACAGCAGCAGCAGCAAAAGCACCGGGCGGGCTGGATAAACGTCCTCGGCAAGCCACATGTGGCCCATGGGTCATAGTTTGAGGACCCCTGCTCTGGGGTACATACTTCAGAAGTCTTTTGTTATGCGGTAGTCCCACTTATTCTTGATGATCTCTTGAGTGTACAATGGTATCTTTATTGTGGTTTTAAAGGCTTGAATATTCAAGATTAGTTCCTTTTTCACAAATTTCTAAATTTCCTTTCAATCAGTCACAGAACAACTGATTCACCCACCCAAACCCAGCGCAGGGTGCAGCACCAAAACAAGTGCATTAGTCTCCTCACATCATTTACCACTTAGTGGCCTGAATGCGTTCCCGCAACTTTAAAAGTAAGCAATTTTTGGTCTGAGAAAATAAATGATTCTCAGAAAAATGGCTACCATATGCCCTTCAATTAACAAGATTTGGGTCATTATTCTGAAGTTAAACATTTTGAACAATTAGGAAATAAAGGTGTTACCTTTAAGTGCATCCAGAACAGAAAAGGGAAATGTTACGTAACATATAAAATTAAATCTGACATGAACTCTAGCGGCTTCGGCAGCTGTGCAACAAAGCAGGCTTAATTTCTCATTGGAATCAAAGAGCGCAATCCCTCGGGTTTAAGCTTTAGACTACACAGCTGATTTACTCAGTCCGCACCTACTACACACAGCAATTGTGAGGGTGGCACAGGCCTGGGCAGAGTCCTGTTGTGCCCAGGGTCAGGATGAGTCAGAAGCTACCCGCTGGCACTTATCAGCTGCAGCAACTACAGCAACACACCGACTAGAAATCTGGATGAGAATTTCTCCAAAGGCAAGGACTTTCAAAGCTCAAACTGCTTGGCCCTGTTAGACAATGATTCCTCAGCTCAAACTTTCCAATGGAAGGAAAGAGACCTGAAAAACCTCAGCAGAATATACAGAATGTCTCAAAACAGAGCTTGCGCTGTCTTCTATGTTTTGCCTAGAGAGAGAAGTTGGGAAAGAGTCTATGTTATCTCTGACTCCATCCACTGCTAATGAGCAAGGCCAAAAAGAAGTGCGGGGAGACCTGAAGTTTACAGGGCATCAATCACCCTGGAGCTTTTGTCACTTTCAAAGAGGTGCAATCAAAGGCTCCTTTGCAATCAAGAAATTTTATGTTCTGGAAAGAGCCTAAATCTAGCATCAAAAAGAAGTACCAGGAAAAGTTCTTTTTAAATGATTTTGCTGCAGCATAGCAGATAAGGTTTTAGGAAAACCGTCTCTGAATAATCGTGTCTCTATAGTCACTAGCTTTGAATCCTTCTCTAGTCTACCTCTTTTCCCCTCCTGTAAAGTTTATGTAGCTATCAGTCAGATGATCATTTACATTTATTTTTTAAATCCCTCAGTAATATATGCCTTATACTGACCTGACAGGGCACGGTTATAATAATCTCCAGAGAGGGTGAAGTGGGCATAGCCTTCAGGGCTAGTTCTCACATGTTGCAGAAAATTCAGACCTGTAATACAAGCCAATCTTTAGTGCAATAGCAGGGCAAGGAGCATCCAAAATTACTTTTTAGACAAATCACATTAAAAGATTATAAAGAGAAGTTAGTCATTTATGATATCCTAGGAAATATTCATGGCTTCCTAGTAAAGCATGCAAAATTTCAATATTCTATTCATAATGATTTTTAAATGGCTAATATTGAATTAAAATAGTATTCATCTTGAGCACTGAAT
Organism: Nesogale talazaci; assembly: GCA_004026705.1. Classification (NCBI taxonomy): domain Eukaryota; kingdom Metazoa; phylum Chordata; class Mammalia; order Afrosoricida; family Tenrecidae; genus Nesogale; species Nesogale talazaci. The sequence continues at coordinate 18,462 of PVJH01004509.1, forward strand.
AGACTGGCAGACTCTTAAACGTTCTGCCTGAGACAAGTATCTCATTTGTCTTTCCTGAGTTACAGCTCTGGCAAGCAGGTCTGCCACAGCCTGTAAGGGAACATGAAAAAGTGACTTTATCAACAAGTTTTACCTAGCTAAAAAGAAAGGAACTCTTGGCAATCAGGTAGTCTAAGCACTGAGCTGCTAACTGTAAGGTCAGTGGTTCAAACCCACCAGCCACTCTGAGGTTATCCGCTCCAGCACAGATTGACAGTTTCATTAACCGCAAGGAGTAGTTCTACTCTGTCCTTTGAGATCCTAAGAGTCGGAATCAACTCAACATCAGTGGTGGGTACCTGAAAATATGGTAGGACAAGAGCATTCATGGCCTGCTAAGTCCTAGCACAAGATCTTAAGATTATCACTAAAAAATAAAAAATAATCTAAATAGTCTCTGCAGAAAGGATACTTGTGGAAGTAGTCAAAAGTCCAGATGGTACTTTAAATCCGGCAGCACTGGTGGAACCTAAAGGTGCAGGCTAAAAGAAAGTGCCCACAAAGGGCAATGGTTGTGTTAAAGGCCAAAACCAAATATTACTTGAAAGGAGAAGAAACTGGCAAAGTCAAAATAGAGGTGGTTTCATAACGTCAGTGGAAAATGGAATGAAAAGACATGGAATTGTTTCCAGGGACTTTTGAAGCACCCTTGTCATAGAAAATGAAAGCTAATAGTAGCTTTAAGGTTTTTGTTTACTCTCCTCAGAAACCTCATTCTAACCCTTCCTGCTATGTGAGATGGACAGCAAAGTGTTTCTTTCTTGCCTGCTCCCCATGCTGCTGAAGTAGAGGCCTCATCTGACCAGTGTTTCTCTCTCACCTGGCCCTGTGGAGAAGACTGGGTGGTGAACTGACTAGCTAACCAGATTCTAATATTTATCAACTTTCAAGAGATGAATGTGACAGAAACATTACTGTGGGTTTATCTTCTAAACACCTTTAGTAACAGGCCTCACTATGATCTTTAGATCCACAAAAAGACTATCCAAATGAAGAGATCAAGAATTATTTGGTCATGGTTATTAATGTAACAGAAATTTCATCAATGACAATTTCAATTATTCCTAAGCCACAGGCTGAAGGCCACATATGGCACATAAATACGCGTTTCTTTAAAATACACATAATGAAAAACATATGTAAAACCATTATCTGAATTTCACCCACACAACTAAGTACAGGAGAGCATAAGGAACATAAAAGACAGAGCCTGAATAATTCGGCAATCACAGCAAATATTCCAGATGAATCTGAAAATCAGGCAAATACTCACGGGAGAAGGTGAGTTCAGCGAGAGGGACATCACAGTCCATGCAGTCATCAATAAAACAGATGCACACACTCTCCGCTTTAATCTCCACTCCTGAGATCAACCGTGCTGGCACCATCCCCTGGCTCTCTCGGCTGGTAGAGGCCCGGGAAAGAGACTTCAGAGGCTCAGCATTCTTAAACAACCAACTCGCTGCCTTCTTCAATTGGCCTTCAAAGAAATTAAAGAGTGATCGGTTCAGCCCGTTCCTCCAGCAAGTCACATAGGAAATCAAGAAACAAGGCCTGGAGGACCGACTGCATAGCCCAAGAGTGTCTCAATCGCAGATGTACTCGTAGACTATGATGAAAAGAGAGAGGGAAGACGAAAACTAGCATAGGAGGGAAATGGAACAACTGTGCTTTTAGGGAAATAGAACAAAGCCCTCTTTGTTGCATATCTTCTGCTCAAGTTTACCACACCTTTCAGGATCTGGCTCAAAATACCTCCAGAAAAACCTTCCTTTCTGTACTCCAACATCTGCTGAAAGACAGGCAGAACATGGAAGGAGCTGATCCAAACTCTAAGTGCTTAAGTACTTGGAAGAGCTCTTATACCACTTGTACTTAGTAAAAAGCCGTGTTTGTAGATGTGCATTTGCAGCTTTGTCAATGCTGTCCAATTTCTAACTGTGTCTACAATTTGTCTTCTTGACCGAATCACAAATTCTTTGAGAGCAGAGAGCAATAAGGGAATTGTGTGCAGGCGACATGATGTAGAATTGCTAAATAGCAGCCTCTTGGATAAAATGAGAATGCTAAAGTAAAAAAAAAAGGAAAACCATGTAACCCCACGCTTGAAAATTAACCAGCAGCCAGTGCCTGGAACGCCTGCATGGAAAACCAGTAAGGTCCTCAAGAGATGGTCTTTGGAGCAAGATCCCAATTGTATCATTATTAGCTAGTGGGTTTGGGGCAATTTACTTCATTTCTGTGCCCAACAGCTTCCACTTACAGGGCGGATATGGGAGGAGGTGGAGGACGACATGAAAAGTTTTCAGAATATAGTCTTGCATGGAACACATGCTCCAAAAATAGTACTTGTTGTTATCATTTGTATGACTAAGGAAGTCTTAGTTCCTAAAAGGAAAAAAATAAAATTTCAAAGTCAATGTGTGTAAAATCTAACTCGTTGAAAATGTCAGTAACATGGATGAGCTTCCGGCCGGCCAATCAAAGGGGAAAGAGAAATCACAGAGGAGCCCGCATGTGGGTTCCCGAGGCACCGCTGTTGTTAGCTATCGTCCAGTCAGCGCTGACTCGTAGGGACCCTATGACAGGCCAGAACCAAAGGCTGCCTGCTCCGACGCCCCCTCCCTATTGTTGCTCTGCTTGGTTGAGGTCATGGCTGTAGCCATCTCGGAGACTCCCTTTTTTGGTGACCCCCCACTTCACCCAGCATGATGTGTTCCTGGTTCCCCCTGATGTCATGCCACAGAAAGTGGGAGCCCAAGGCTTGCCAACCTTCTTCTAAAGAAGCATTGGAGCTGTGCTGCCTGCAAGATAGATTTGTTGCCTATTCTTTGCCACTATCAAAATTTAAATGCATCCATTCTTTTGTCAGTCTGCTTTTCATTGTCCAGCTTTCAAGTGCATGTGAGGCCACGGAAATTACCACAACTTGGGTCAAGCCCACTGCAGTCCTCAAAGTGACAGAACACAGAGGTCTCCGGGGTCAACCGAGGCAAACAAATTTCAGCATTATCTAAAAACTATCTTGAAAACCTATAGATAACAACAGAATATTATCAGAAATGGTGATAGGATATAAGCCCCTTGGGTAGGAAGTTATCAAGAAAGAGTGAGTTGCCTTCTCGGAGTAGAGGTGACCTTCATGACATGGACAGACTTTCATTTGCTGAAGTGGCGCAACAGCTGTAAACAACCACTAATAAATAAAACATGAATGTATAAAGCATGAATCAAAGAAAATGTAAGTTGTCAAAAATGAAACAGAACACTTAAAGATCAATATTCTAGGCAATATTAGTAAGCAGAAATGGGCTGCGATTGGCCATTTCGAGCTCAACATCACCAACAAAGCGCTAATACATGGCACAGTAAAACTGAACCACGCAGGGTCAACTTCAGGGCCCGCATTCTCACCCACTAAATATTGCAGCCCAAGACTATTGAGCCCACCTAAGACACAAACAGATCTGCTAAGTACATGTTAGTTCTTTACGTGGGACAAAGGGACGATTAGGAAGGAAGCATATCCCCAGGAAAAGCAACAAATAATGGAAATCCTCATTCAAATTACCTTGACACAGCAAAAGAGCTTTGCGACAGTCATCCATACTGAACCCCAGTTCCTGCAGTCTAGCTAGCTGTAACTCTAAGGGAGAAAAGAATACATACAGTTTTCAATAAATAATTTTAAGGAAGATATTCCTCAGAGTAGTTTGGGGCTAAAAAAAAAAATCAGAAATTGGTGACTGTAACACTTTATTTCTCAGGCTGAGCCCCGGTGGCGTAGTGGTTGTGCACGGGACTTCGGCCCACTGGGACGGAGGTTCAATTTCAGCAGTGGGGCTGGCCTCCTACTCCCAACACCGGAGAGCAGTGATGCCCAAAACAGACAAACAAAAAAAAACAAACAAACACTTTATTTCTCTAGGCAAAACTGGACTCCTAACTGGAGACGTTCACCAACTATAAGTGGATTTTTAAGAGTCTTTTGCCTGATATGGCCTCGAGTTTTAAAAAAGCTTAAAACTGAAACTTAGTATTATCCACATATCTTTGGAAGAAAACTCAAAAAGTTGAAAAGGAAACCTTAGCATTATCATATACATTTGGAAGAAACTGAGAGGAAAAATAGCACGACAGACCAGCTGATTTGCAATGTTTTGTTTCTAAATGAAAAAATAAAACAAAGCCCTATTTGTGACTGACAATTACACTGAATGACATACAATTAGACTTTGAGCAATATGATTGCACAAGAGGAAACCTTGAAAGGGAAAAGAGAAGGCTACAAGGAAGACTGAATGGGTTTTATAGCTTAACACCTACCCAAGACAGGATCTAAGGTCCGTCTCGTCCCTTCTCGGATTTCCTCACTGACGCGAGATGAACCAGTCGGGGGGCAGCTAATGGAGTCGGTCTCCGGGACCACCGAATCTGGAGCCACAGTACCTGCTTGCTCTGGGATGGATTTTGCAATGGCAAGAAATAGCTGGACATCATTATAGGAAAGTCTGATATCCAGGGCTTGTAACTGAATCTGACAAAATAAAAAAGGAGGTTATTTTTTTCAAAGCAGCATTTGCTTTTGCTTTCACCCCTTTTACAATACCATTCCATTTCAAACTCTAGTTCTGTGTTCAACACACACTATACGACAAGTCTCATCTGGAAGACTACAAAGCTCTTGCGGTCAAACACTCATAAATAGGGGGTATAATGCCTTAGCGCTGAGCGTAAGTCATCCTCGCAAAAATGCACCAAAAACAAAACTCTAGGCCAGGAGGATTACTAGGACAATTGAGGCTTTAGGTGGTGGTTTTCACACAAGTATTAAAGAACAGACTCGGGCTGAGCCCCGGTGGCCTAAGTGGTTGAGTGCGGGACTGCTGCCCGCGGGCTTGGCAGTTCAAATCTAGCGGCAGCTCTCGAGCTACACTGGGTAGCGCCCACGACCACCAGAGGCAGTGATGCGCCGCCTCCCCCCCCCCACAAAAAAAAAAAAAAAGAACAGGCTCAGCAAATGGCTCTGGGGTCAAATGGCTCCCTTATTAACGACATTAGTCATCCATCTTCCTTTGAGTTTTGAATTGGTTTACATCTCTGAAACCATCTGACCAATCAACTTGCTCTCTTCTTATTCAAATATCAACCTAGTGTGAGCCTGAGTTTTTATGAGTCCCTGAAATGGAGTCTTCCTCAGAGACGGGTAATAGTGTACTAGGGGGAAAAAGCAGTACAAACACTGGGTACAGTCCAGTCTGCAAGCGGTTGCTCTAGGAAGGCTGTTAGAAGACTTAGTTCTAGCACTTTGTTTCCTTTTTCCTGTGAGAATCCCCTGGACCAAGATCTGGTTGGAGGGCTGAGCCCCAGTGGCACAGTGGTTGAGTGTGAAACTGCGGCCCACAGGCTTGGTGGTTCAAATCCAGCAGCGGCTCTTCAGGAGCAAGGCTGGGTAGCTACCACAACCACCAGAAGGCAGTGATGCCCCCCCAAAAAAACAAACAAACAAACAAAAAAGATCTGGTTGGCTTTGCTCTTTCTCCTTATGACCCTACAGTCATATGAACTAAAGAAACAAAACACCAATTTCTGAAGACTTCTTTGTCTGCATCTACCTTCCTAGCTTCACCTTATACCTCCTGACTGCCCTACCTATCCCTCTGTTCAGTCAGACTTTACTTTGTTTTACATTTGCTGAATCAATTCCATCCCTGGCTTTTCTTCTTCACAAGGTGGAACACTCTCCCTCTCACTCTCTACCTATTTACCGCCTACTCGTCCTCCAAGACTGACCTAAGTTCAACCATAATCAATAGTGGTATTTATATAAAATTATGCTTTCTATACATTTTTATAAAATTTGAGGATTTCATCAGACAATTAAAATGCCTTCTATTAAAAAAAAAAAAAGCCTTCTATTCTCTGCAAGACTCCAAGATCTAATAGGACAAAGACCATGGCATACTTCATTTGCCATTGCGAAGAGTCTAAAGTGTTCTTGGACTCCAAGGACAGAAATAATGCCTGCATGTGAAAGTGTAGATTAGCTCAGCATGTCACGTAGTTCTTCAATGTTACCTCTAAGATAGGTGGGAAATCTTCACTGTTGAAGGCATCCATCAATCCCGAACTATTCTGATAAGAGGAATTCCCCACCAGCTCCACTTGAATTTGCACTGGGTCAACAATTGAAAGAGCTGTATCGTGCTCACTCCCTAGCCGGCATGAAAACACCTAGCAAATAAAACAAAAATATGGCAAGAATTAATGTCTGATGGAGGGAGGGTCAGAAGGGAAAAAGAGACAATCTCGGAAACCAGTCTGGTGTCATTACAAGAACCAAGACAACTGCTAAAACAAATGATGCAAAGTCGGAACTGGCACTCTTACCCACTGCCGCGGGAGTGGACAGTGACCCACCTAGAGGAAACAAAGCTTCACAATGCCTATCAAAAGGCATACTTGTCTTAGAGCCTTAGGACCCTACTCCTAAGAGAACGTCTAAGAAAATGATGCAAAAAAGGAAGGATTCAGTGAATCTTTAATGCTTTTTGCTCAATGTTAGAAATAACCAAAGTTCTATCATCACTCCTCAGTGGAATATTTTGTAGCTATTTAAAAACAAACATTCTTGGCTCGCCTTCTTCCAAGGCACCTTGCCTCATTCTTCCATGGTACAATGGCATCTGGCAGGCTCATGGTATAATTCAATATTCTTCACCAACAACCACTATGCAAATGTGTTCAGTCTTCTGGAGGCATCTTTATTCAGTGTTTAACTGTTGTACACACATGAGGATACTGAAAAGACTCAGGGCTGAGTCGAGCACACTTCAGTCTTCTAGGTGAACTCTCTGCTTTTTAACGCCTTAATAGAGATTTTTTTTGCAGCAGATTTGCACAGTGTAATGCATTGTTTGATTTCTTGATTGTTGCTTCCATGAGTGTTAATTGTGGATCCATGTAAAATTATATCCTTGATGATTCTAATTTTTCTCTGCTTATTGTGATGCTGCTTACTACTGGTCCAGTCAGAATAATTTGTTTCTTTATATTGAGATCTAATTCAACATAGCCTTTGCTCTTCATCAATAAGTGCTTCAAGTTCTCTTTCAGAAAGCAAGAGCATGACATCTGCACATCATAGGTGGTCAGCCTCCCTCTAATCCTGATGACATGACCTTTACAAATCCAACTTCTAGGATGACTTACTGTGCACACAGATTGAGTATGGTGAAAGGATATAACCTTGACCCACGCCTTTCCTGACTTCAAACCTTGTAGTAGCCCTTTGTCCTGTTCAAACAGCAGTCTTTTGGTATATAGGTTCCACATGAACATGAGCCAGCGTTCTGGAATTTCCCTTCTTTGCAATATTATCCATAATTTGTCATGATCCACAGAGTCAAATGAATGCCACGATCCATACAATCAAATGCCTTTGCATAGTTAGTAACACACATGGAAACATCTTTATAGTACTCTCTGTTTTCAGCCAAAATTCGTTTAACAACAACGATAGTCCTCATTTCATGTTCTTTTCTTGAGTTTCTGGTAGTGCCTTATGAATATATTTAGCCATTTTTGAATTATCTTCAGCAAAACCTGACTTGCATAAACTATTAAATGACAGTGTTCAATAACTTCTACATTAAGCTGGATTATTTTTCTTTGGAATAGACACAAATATGCATCCCTTCTAGTCATTTGGCCAGGTAGCTCTCTCACAAACTGCTTGCATAAACACATGAGCACTTGCGGTGTTGTACTCTTTTGTTGAAACACCTCCACTGGTATTCTACTTATTCTTGGAGCCTGTTTTTTTTGCCAGTGCCTTCAGTAAGACATCTTCTTTCAATAACATAATCTGTTTTTATCATGTATGTGACCTCCTGACATGGCTGGGCCATGGGTGACCCTACAATATATGATGAAACACTGGTGGCATAGCTTCCAGTATCATAGCAACATGCCAGTCACTGCAGTATGAAAAACAGTGGTGGCTTGCTTGCTTTGTATATAATTGAAATTTTATCCTGATTATTTTGTATGTAATTGAAACTTTCTATAATAAAGAGTTTACAAAGAAATCTGTTTATGAGGAGAGAGGAAGGTTCATTTTTGAACCAAATTGCTTACAAGCTCCACAAGAGAACCCAAAGAAGAAAGAACATTCACTTTGGTCCCTCTTCACACACACACACACACACACACACACACACACACACACCCTTTTAGGCATTACCTAACACCACTTAGAATACAGGCTACACCAACGTCTTCTGCTAGACTCAACATTAACTCCTGTGCCACCTTAAAATTCTTCCCAGCAATGTATGAAGAAGGATCTTAAAATTAAGATCCCACTGTGTTGCCTAAAAAACAAGTTTCCAGGAATCTCAAATATTTTGCCACAGAGTTTGCCTAAAACATTGGGACAGAAAAGTTTCATTTTTCTTCTTCCTTCGGGGGTTTGTGCTACACAATACTCAATTGTACCTGACAGTTCATTAATCAATCACCAAGATACTCCATTCAAAGCTGGTATTGTTGTGGCTTAGGGAGCAGATGAACTGCAACTCACACTATACCAGCTGGCAAATCTTGAGTGGAAGTTTCTTTGCATGAGGGAAACTCAGTGGTTAAAAAAAAAAGAAATTTCTACACGTCTGTTTTAGTCATCTATATCTAATAATACACACACAGGGAGACTTCAAAAAGTCTCAGAAAGCTGAACGGAATTTTTCCATGAATTTTTTCAAGCCTCCTCATATGCATGCTGCTGAGGGTGAAAACGAGTTTCAGTCAGTCTGTGAGGAACGCCACTCGGAAGCAAAGTGCTTGAGAAGTTCAACTATAAAAGGGCAGAATAGGATGAGCAGCCATGACCTACCTAGCCCTGACCAACGCTGACAAGAAACATGTCAGCTGAGATCAAGGAACAGAAACACTCGAAAGAAATAATATTCAATTCTCCTGTCCCCTTCTGTCTCGAGAGCTCCCAAGAGGGCAGCGGGTGTTTGCTCAGTACTGTCTACTGTCCTTTACAGGCCACAGAGGCACCTCAGGCTGATAATCTCTTTACGAGGTTGCAGCAGAACCTAAAGCATCAGGCCTAGACATTCACTCCTCTCCACTGTACATCTCTCTAGAACTGACATTTTAGGGTGGAAAGGATAATACATAAAATCCTTAATACTTTTATAAATACATGTCCATGCCCCACAGCAAAGCCTAGCTCTTCTTAGGGACAAGCACTCAAGATGGTGAAGGGTGTTTCCTCACCTTCACAAATTTGTCAAAGGCGAGCCTGTGGAACTAGACTAACAACATGGTGCCCCTCCCACGGTGCCAGGACCGAGAAGGGCCTCCCAGAAGTGCATGGGAAATGGAGAGTAGAAGTAAAAACCTCTGCTGCTTATAGCGTCAAGACTACATTTACACTTTAGGACCCCTGGCAGATGGGAAGGGTAAGCAGAGATGAGCAGCGGCAAAGGGTCCTCCAATCCCATGAATTAAGTCCCATACACCCCTTGCCCTCATAAAGGTCTCTTCCAGATGCTTTTCTCTGTAGTTGAACTCGCTGTATTCTGATCAATTCTAAGATTCCTTACCTCAATGCCAAACAAACTTCCAGAAAAGGGTCGATCGACAAAGCGAGGTTTATAGGTCAGCACGGTGGTGCCTTTCAGAATAATGGCGTTGGTATCTAAGCAGGACACATCTTCAACCACCACAAACTCCGTGCCTAGAAAGGACAGCAAAATCATTCAAGGGGAAGCTGGGAAGCTGCCCCAAGCTGCCACAGACTGAATTGCACACTTGCACCAGCGGAGAGCATTAGCCGGCAAGTGCTGTTCTCCAGGTGTCTGCTGACCTGGTGCTTCACTGTCCTGAGCAAATGCTCTGCATCGGACCAGTCCTGGCTGAGCCGATGGTGCACGCACAGGCAGGCAAGGACTGCCATCCACAGTCCCTCTTTGGAATAGGCTTGTCAAGTGAGGTCTCAGGAGACCTCAGATATTCAGAAACAGAGAAAACCACCCCTTCTCCAAGCAACGATCTGCTTTCAAATCAAAGGAGGTAGATTCCCATAGCAGAGTTCCTCAGACAGCATAAGATGGTTTGTCTTTATGCAGCTGTTCAAGTGGCTCATTAAGAAAGTAAATCAAGTTAATCCAGAGATTCACAAAATGGTTAGATGCCATTTTCGAGTCCTTTGTACATGGCAATTTTACCCTGCTTTACACTATGTCTTCAGCAAAAATGTGTATAGTGAAGGCAAGAAACCAAATCCATTTAAAATGTATTATGCTAATTAGCCTGTCCAAAACCATTGAAATGTAGGTAGAGTATATCACAAACATAAAAATAAATTTACAAATACATATAGATGTACTAAGGGAGTTTCCACTTAGCAAAAACAATCAAAAAACAATACACCCATTTGTGAAAGAAAACAGAAGGCAGTCCCTGGACTGTGAATATCTGACTTGCATACAACTCATAATTATAAGCTCACCACAATAAAGTTTATTATATTAAAAATTCAGGGTTGGTGGAATAATAAAGGAGCCCCACTTTTCAATGTCCATCAAGACATGATCATTTCTGTATTATGTTACAGATGCTTTTGTATATCTGGAAGCATTTCTTTAATGTCACTTACAAAGGTAAACCACATACCATGTAATTAAGATAAACATTTGACTAACTAGCATTAGATGACCATAGTACCTAATTGTACCAGCTTACATACAAATTCAACTTAGGAAAGAAATTCAATCACAATCTGAGGACTGAAAGCATTCTTGTATAAAGAAGGTAACAATACCCCAGGACTTCAAACTGGTTCATTCTGACTTGACTCTCAATTAAGAATTTGCATTTCCAAACTACATACACTGAATCAGAGTCTACATTTTAACAATATTCCCAAACAGATATACATTCATAAGGATCACTTGGCAATCTCTAATCACTTGTAGATCAGCTATCTCTGGGGAGAAGTGCAAATTCCCAGCAGGAGGTCAAATCAGAATGAACTGGTAAAAGGCCCAGAATCACCTCACTCACTTATCTTCTAAACTCAGATAGTCACGTCCAAACTTACAAAGCAGCTCTGTTCCTAAATCTAACTTGAAATTGTAATAGTTAAGGTTCATACCAAACTTGTCACATGTTTGTCTTAGTATATAGTGTGCCTTTCTATGTATAAAAAGCATCAAAAAAAACAAAAACAAAAACAAAAAACCTTCCAGTACACTAAGTTATTTGACATGACAATATAGTAGTAATAATAATGTTATGGGCTGAGCCCCAGTGGCCTAAGTGGTTGAGTGCGGGACTGCAGCCCACAGGCTTGGCAGTTCAAATCCAGCAGTGGCTCTCAAGAGCAGCGCTGGGTAGCTCCCACGATCACCAGAGGGCAGTGATGTAAAAAAAAAAATAATAATGTTATGATGTATATCTTAAAGTAGCCCTTTCAATAATGGACACCACTGTATGTAACTTAAATTTTTAATATAGTTGGCTTTACAGTGGTTACCTCCTTACTGTGGGCTGTTTTTTAAGCCAGATGTCCGTTTGTAACTTCGGTGCATAACGTGAAGACTGTGTGCAACAAACTTAACCTCAATTCCGTAAAGCGCATCGATTAGGACTCAAAACCAAGAAAACTGAAGCTGCATCTAACACTGGGGGGAAAAGTCACTGCCCAAGTGGATGCTTGAGAGGGCTCACGCTTAACAAGTAAACTACAAGGCGTGGCCACCAAAAAATCTGTGAGGAAGTGAATGAAAATAGAATGGAATTTCCATGAACAGGGTGAAATTCCTCAGAGAGAATAGGACAGCCATCATTGCAGCTTCGGTGTGGGCCAGGCAATTAGTTCATCACGGAAAACCAGAGGTGGAGAACTCTGGCATCCGCTGGTCTATAAATGATGCAAATATATATAAGGGAGGGCTCAAAAAGTCTGGGAAAAACTTCACTTCCATTTCATTCCATTTTCCTACCAACGTCTGTAAGTCCCCTCATACGAGCTGTTTCAAAAAATGAAAGGTCGGGGCTGAGCCCTGGTGGCGTAGTGGTTGTGCACGGGACTGCGGCCCACTGGGACAGAGGTTCAATTCCAGCAGTGGGATTGGGCCTCCTACTCCCACCACCAGAGAGCAGTGATGCCCAAAAGCAAATAAAAAAAAGAAAGGTCAAAGAAAAGTCAATCAGTAAAACACATTCTGAAATTAACAGCCAAAATTAAGAAACCATAAATCACATCTATGTATATATTCACCTGTTACGTTGACCTTGACCTCCAGATGCCTTTCAGTGGGCATAGGAAGGGAAGACCGCTTGGTGACTACCCCACTCTTCACAGTTTTGGGAATGACAGCAGATTCGCTACTAGAGTTACGGTGTCGAGAAGGCCTAACAGTATCTTGTTTCTTAATGTCACTGGGAGTGTGGAGAAAATCATGGACTAACAGTAACCAGTCAAATATGAGAAACACACGGAGATTGTTAAGAACGACTGTGAAACAGGAGGAGTCCTTGGTAGATCTACAAGAAAACAGAAAAGGTTTCATGATAAAATTAAATAATAGGGGTTTGGGGTTTTAAAAAAATTTAATAATGGATAAATTACTTGGCTTCAGCGGCAATCCAGTATTTTCTAAACTGACAATATTAAGTATCAGTAAATTCTGAACACTGGCTTCATTACACAGTCTCAGAGAACACTTCTCAAATTGAAATCTTATTTTTAAACAAGAAGAAACATTCATAAGGAAGCAGTATCAGGGTTCTCAACCAGGAGTGATTTTCCCCCTCTCAGGCGCATCTGGCAATACCTAGAGACATTTTTCATTGTTGCAGTTGGAGGGAGTGTTAGGGTGGGGGGCTACTACTAGTATCTAATGGGTAAAGGTCAGATACGGTGGTAACCTTCCCACAATGTACAGGACAGCCCCCACAATGATGCTTTATCTGACCCCAAAACATCAACAGTGTGCAGGCTTGAGGAGCCCTACTGTGGTAAAGGAGCACAAACTGTGAAGTCAGAGACCCAGACTTAAATCCCAACTTCCATTGACCAGCTGAACTACCCCACTTCCTCTGAACCAGTTTCCTCATGAATAAAATGAGAACTATTCTAGGAGATAAAGGCACACAGTAGGTATCGGTTTCCTTCACTAAAGGCGATTTCAAAGGCTACTGAAGCACTCTTTCTGTAGTATCTACAGAGACACTGCTTTATCAACCCCAAGCTGAAACAGACATCGGAGCCCAGCTGTTTCGCCTGAGAAAGGCAGCAAACAAGATGGCAGACAGCAAGGGTACAACTCCAAGCACTCTGGAGAGGCAGGCACAGGGACAATGGAGAAAGAAGAGGCCCCCAAAGTCTGTCTCTGAGGTGACGGACCAAGGAGGACTCTCAGGCCTGTGCTCATGGGCCTTAACCAGCACCTATAAATAGCCAGAGCTGGGTAGAAGCGGAGTGGATGGGGGAGGGGGGAGCCCAAGGATAGTTATATAGGGTATTCTACATTAAAACTGATTCTATAAGCCCCAAAGAGCACGTCAGCTCCTGCGTATACCTGGTTCCCTGCCCTAAAAGGAGCTCCTGTTTAGGAAAGGCTGATTTGGAGACACTGCTAAGCCTGATTTCTCTCCTCCCTTATTTCTCCAAAACCTGGCTCAATGCCTCCACAGAAAGGACATAATGATGCATGTCTCCCTCCACATAGACCCAGCATTTTCCACAAACACACTTTCCCTTTAGTAATAGAGAAAAAATGTTGCCCTTCAGTGAAAATTTTTCCACCCTATTTTGAACAGAGATTGTAAGAGCTAGCACTCACTGGAAAGTCAAAGTATGTTTGATCCCTTTTCTGGAAAGTATTTCAAGCCTTTAAACACTGTGAAGTGATTTATGTTTGACACACAAAATCCTAACAGAAGAGTAATTCTTCTTGGAGACACAGAAAGCGTTCAAAAGTTGCAACCAAGACAGCATTTTAACCCTCTCGCTAACAATGATATTTCTGTTAGCGAGAGCCAAGGTAAGGCTTTTATCATTGACTCTGAGGAATTTTATACCAAAGGGGACCTGCAGAGCCCAGAATGATCTCTCAAGTCTCCGGGTTGTCTTACATGTTAGAAAGGCGATAGATGAACAACTGACAGATTAAGAAATGGCATCAATAATAATAAGGCAAAGCCACAAAGAAACTTTATCTGCAGGTGTGGAGCAGATATGTGTGAGCCTCTTATTCACGTGCACATCATCTTAAAGAAAGGAAGTGCAAATCACAACCGTCTATATAGCTAGAGACCTGTGGGCTCCGGGCTATTAGAAGGACATGGCTGTCAAGTCCAGGTACTTCATTCCAGAGTTCGGTGAACCTTGCAAGAGTGACTTCACCACTCTCTCAGCGTCTACTTTTGCATTTACAATATGAGGAAGAAGTCAACCACTTTGCAGTCTTGCTGTGAGGGTTAAAGTAAGCAAAAAATTTTGGCTCATCCTAAGACTCAATAAAAGGCAATAAGCATTCCTATTGTTGCACTTTTTAAAAGTTCATTTAAGAAATTAAACGCCTAGCTTGCCAGACTATCTAAAGGAACAGGGTGACACCATGACCTCACCCTAAAAAAAAAAAAAAAATCTGAACTCTAAGGAATTCAACAAATAGCTCATAGAAATGTCATGCATATATAAATACAAGAATATTCTTGATAGCTTTTTCCTTTTTCTTTTCTTTTCTTTTTTTTGCATAACCAACATGTCTTCTCCAGTCTCTCTACTTACTGGTTCCTATTTACAACATATATAGCTTTTCACTAAAGGAATTCTTTAGATCAATTTAATTTTTTCAGCTTTTAAAGTTGTGCTCCTTAATCATCAACTCTCATAGCAATATATCACAAAATAATACAATGTACATCAGGAGTGGCAATAATAGCTACCATCTGTGCCAAGCAATATACCAGATTTACCTCATTTCTTTTTTCCTCAACCTTATGAGAAGGGAACTGTTATTTCTATTTCACATTAGAAAAAAACTGCTACTCAAAGAACTCAATGTATTTTCATACAAATAACACATGCCTTTCACGGTTTTGCAAAAACACAAATCCACCCTGCCCCTGTGCTATTTTCATAAGCACTATATACACAGTATGTAATATATATATGAGCAAATTATACATGGGGAAAACACAACACACAGTTTATCTTCCATTCCTAGGAAGCCCTTCAAGGTTTTGAGCACAGTTCTGCCCTTTCCTCAGACACTACTGATTCCTATAATACCAAGAAGCCAAGTGTGATGCGGTGTGAAGAGGTTAAAGTTTTTTATGCATAGAGAAGTGCGCCGGTACAGCTAACTACATAAAAAGATCATTCGACTATAAATCACCTTTCTTTCATTATTTACACAAGTAAAATGCTTGTGCTTTCCTTCTTTCTTAACCAGAATATTTCCTTCCTTCCCAAGTTGTTCTCTATATTAACACATTCAAGACCGGATATTTTTTTTACCAACTTACACAAATGTTTTGGTTGTTTTTTGTTTTTGTTTTTTGCAGTAAACAATAAATGGATTTTTTTTTTCATTAAACCATAAACACGAGTAAACTCGGGATCCATCCGCAATGTGGTAAAACTGTTTGCAGCTCAAAGGGAACAAGGACTGGCTCTAAGTCGACAGTGTTATTTTTAAAGGCAACAGAGACATCTTTTGGCCAATTTATGAAACTGCAAGGCTATAGAAATGATTTATTAATATGCAGTACACTGAACTGCTCAATCATTGTCTATTTATCCTTTCAGTGATTCCTTAAATGCTCAGATGTCAGTGAGCCAAGATGGATTTGGCCTGCTGGCCACAAAAGGCAACATCTTAACCAAAAAAGGCAGTCTCAAGGGCTGGGCCCTCCTACCTGAAATGTAGCTCAATCTGAATGGACCCTTGGGTAGTGCTGCTGTTCTTGGAGGGCTGGAAGATGCAGTTGAACACGTTTGTCACCCCGGGACTTGTCTTCTGTCCAGTGTAGCGGGTGTCAAATGCCATCATGGAATGGGAAACCAAGTTAATGGACTTGGTTTGGTTGGAAAAGCTCTCATAGAGCAATTTACATTTCTTGAAGTCAAATCTGAAGGAGAGAGCATAGATAAAATGTTAAACAAAATAATGGAGGAAAGTGAAGTCACTCGGAGCTCTGGTATTGATCCTGTGGTAAGATGCATGGACTTGACGTGCTGGGCCTCGATTTCCTTCTTTTCTATTTCCAAAGAGATGACTCCTAGAACCTTTGTGAGGGCTGAGAAAACCGGAGCTACTACATTGGGTTCATCTGCCTTCCTATTCCCTACCATAAATCTAAGATTGTTCATAAATCTGTAACGATCTCTAAACTCTTTCTTGCCCCTCTAGAATCCAAAACAGAATTGCTTGTTTAACTTATCAAGGGTGCTATTTGATCCGGAAATTAACGTCCTTGCTTGTCATGCTCGCATAGTCTGGTCTTTCCTCTGCATACAACTCACCTTCCTTGAAGATTCTGTCTCTCAGCTGGATTCTAATTAAGATCCTTAGGGCTTCCTGAACTGCCCCCGGTCAGCAGTTCAAACTCACCTGTCATTGCTTGTGAGAAAGGTGAGAAGATCAGCTCCCGTAAAAATGTGAACTCTCCGAAACCTCAGGAAGCAATCTGACTCTATCCGATGGGGCTGCTACGAGCTGGAGTTGCCCCGGTGACAGGGGTGGGGGAGAGTTTACTTAGAACAAATAATGCTCTTCATATGGAGAAATCACACAGCTAGTTCACCAACAAGAAACACATTTAGAACTCCCTTTTCTCAAAAGGATAGAAATTGACAATGAGCAATTCCTATTTAGTAACATCATGACAATACAAGAGAGTCAAAAAGCATTGCTATAAGGGTTCCAATTTATACACATATGGGTTTGCTCCCAACAAAATGTATTTAAATATGTCTCTGGTCAGAGAGTGATTGCAGACAAGTACTCTCAGTGATACTCTTGTGTTAATCTCTCTAGAAGGTCTTCCCAAAAAGGTCCCTCAAAACAGTGGTTTCCAAGGGAATTTCCTAGGGTAAATAAATTCAAGGCCGAGAAGCCAGCTCACAGTTTGTGGTAACAGCTTTTTGGAACCTTGAAAGATTCTCTCAGAGGAAGACAGGTCAATTACGGTTATTACGAATAAGTTTTTCGAACCTGGAAAAAGCCACATTGGTAAGGAGAAGGACAAATGAGTAGTGCCAGGGATTTTTTTTTTTTCCCACATCGTAACAATGGCCTGCTTAATCTTCAAAAGTAGACCAGGCTGTCTTCTGAGAATCTCCTTGGAAACCTTACCCTATCCACCCTATTAACCTGATCTTGCCCCTTCGGACTTCTTTTTGTTGCCTAAACTCAAAGAACATAAAGGAACACAACTTGAGTCCTGCTAGGGTGTCAAACTAGCAGTTTTGACCCAGTGTCAATCAGAGAGCACAGAATTTGAGGAGGGGTTGGAGCAATGGAAACACCACCTTCAGAAGTGCATGGATGAAGGATCTGGTCAGAAACAATAACTTCGCCTTTTGTTATTTTTGTTTAATAAAAGTGTCTATGACTTTATAGCAGTATGTTTCTACTTAGCCTCATATATATAGATTTAGAAGTCTTGTATGACAAAAAATAATGCATAGTCAGTCATTGTGAAGAAAGTGCTGGATCTGGGACCAGGTCTATGGCATACCAGAATCTCAGCTGAATTAGGTAAGCGAGCACAAGAGGCTGTCAAGGGAAAGATGAAACAGAAGATAGACTGGGTCAATAGGGAAATATTAACTTTAAAGTCTTGCTCAAAAATATGGGGTATATGAGAGGAGCCGGTCAAGGTACAGTGTAGCAACAATGAAATATGCAACTTTCCTCTAGTTCTTAAATGCTTCCTCCCTCCCACTATCATGATCCCAATTCTTACAAATCCTCCAGCTAGACCAGGGGATGTACACTGGTACAGATAGGAGCCAGAAACATGGGAATTCAGGACAGATGATCCCTTCAGGACCAGGGGTGAGAGTGGTGATACCAGGATGCTGGAGGAGAGGTGGAGGAGAAAGGGGGGGACCAAATGCAGGGATCTACATATAACCTCCTCCATGGGGTACGGACAACAGGGAAGTGGGTAAAGGGACACATCAGACAGTGTATATATGACAAAATAATGACAATTTGTTAATTATTAAGGGTTCATGGGGGAAGGGGTGTGGGGAGGGAGGGGAAATATGGGAAGCTGATACCGGGGGTCTAAGTGGAAAGAGGATATTTCAAGAATGATGATGGCAACAAATGTGCAAATATGCACTACATATAATTGATGTATGTATTCATCTTGATAAAAGTTGGATGCTCCCCAATAAAATGATTTAAAAAAAATATGGGGTATACAACTTTTCCAGCCATGTGACATCATCGTCATCGTCAACATCATCACCATTATTATTTTATTGGGGGCTCTTACAGCTCTTATAACATTCAATACATCATTTGTATCAAGTATATTTGTACACATATTGCCATAAACATTTTGAAATATTTTCCACTTGAGCCCTTGGTATAAGCTCCTCCTTCCACCTCCCCCCCTTTTTTCATGTATCATGTTATTGGGGGCTCATACAACTCCCATCACAATCCATACATACATCAAATGCATGCAGGCCACATCTGCACACATTGCATCTGAAAAAGAGAGGCAATGTCTACTTCACTATGCTACAGATCTAGAAGATCAAGATGAACGCTGAGTTTATGGTCAGTGAACATGCACTGCACTCTGTGGGATGCGAGTGGTGGTTGTTGGGTGCCACGGGATTGGTTCCGACAGATAAGCACTGGTTCTATGCTCCAAAGAAAAAGGACCAGCTGGCTCCCATTGAGTCCAATCTGACTCGTGGCAACCCTAGGGGACAAGGCAGAATGCCCCTGTGGATTTCCAAAAATGTACCTCTCTAAGGGAGTAGAAAGGCGCATCTTTCCTCAGAGTGGTTGGTGGTTTCAAAGTGCTAAAAGTGCAGTCCAACATGTCACCCATTACACCACCAGGGCTTCTGAAATTCTGTATATACTCACAATTATAGATCCAGGTAAACACTGACCTCACAGGTGATATAAATAGGTAAAGGAGGCAAGTGCTGCCCAGCTTGCAGAAGCTTTCAATTGGGAATATGTCACCAGTAGTGACAAAGCTTCCAGTTTTTTCAAAAGAAGTTGAGATCCAGACTTTTTATATAAAACTCCCAAATTTCTACATTTCAGCCACTAAGGTAGTCAGTAATGCGCCCACTCAGTGGTTTTGGGTCTCTAGGTTTACAGTAAAATTGTACGTCCTGGCTCCTCTGTTATGAGAGCATTTTCATTGTCATCCCAGAGTCCCCAGCACCTGTCTCTGGCCCATCAAGATGCTGGTTACTGTCAACCTGAGAGACAACTGTTAGACCTGAAATGGGTAAGTTTTTTGAGGGCTGACTATATCTTTGTGATTTAAAGACACTAGTAATCTCAGGCAGTCTGTTTCCATAAAGATCACAATCTCGGAAATCCTCTGGGGCATTCTACTTTGTCGTAAGGGGAGCGCTGAGCTGGATTCAACACGAACATAATAGGTTTGATGCAGGGATGAATTTCAACATCTAGGAAGCACCTTGTAGAACAATCAAGACCCAGTGTGGCCCATATCTCAGCCTGGGACCATCGCTCTACAGCCTCTGCTGTATGCCAAGGCAAACAAGACAAAACGAGCAGCTGTGTTGTGTGTATTACTTTCACAACTAGTAATAAATTGAACGGTGTTCATAAGGCCATACCTGGCTAGGGACCCAGGCCCTTCTTTTCCTTTTGGATCTTTAAGCTCCAGGCTCACGTTCACCATGTCAATGAGGAAGCACATGCAAGTGTACACTTCTCCACTCAAGACAGTCTACAAAAGGAAAATAGGGATCAATTTCTAACGGATGAAGCCAAGCTTCAAAATCAGGTTAATATGACGAGACGGTTCATTTGCTTGCTCCGCCTTCATTCCCCAGGTAAGTCTGAGGACTACATACAAAGGCGGAATCATTGGCTGGGATGGGAGGAGTCACAGAACAACATAAGGTCCCACTCACGTGAATTCTTGGATCTTGTAAATCATAAGGCCGCATAAATTCCTCTATGGGTTCCCCAAGGTTGTTCTCTAATAAGCCACGTATCAGCTTGTATTTATACAAATCCAGGGAGCAGTGGACTGAGGAGAGGTTGCCATGGATAGATATATCTGGCACAGTATGACTTATTTCTCTGTGGAAAAAGAAAAAAAAGGTCACCTGCACATGAAAACCACTAACCTAGCACTGAGATAGCTCACACTCCAAAGCTGAGAAGCAAACTGTGCCCCTCTACATTCACCCCAGCTAAAGGCACTGCTGTTGAGTCGATTCTGACTCGGTGACGTGATAAGACAGAGAAGAACTCCCCTGGAGCATTGCTGAGACTGTACAAGGACGCTTCAAAAATTGAGGTAAAGGGTAAAAACATTTTTCCAGAGCCTCTTTGGAATCTTCCCATAATTCTTTATGGCAGCAGACAATCCCACCTTTCTCCAGTGGGACAGCTGGTAGTTTTGAACTATAGACTTTGTGATGAGTTCCCCAACCCCAATGCTGAGTTCCACCACGCCACCAGAGTTCCTTCCACCTACATTAGCAATCAGTTCATTTCTAATTCCCGAGGACAAAAAAAATTTTCTTTTTAAATCTTTTTATCGGGGGCTTCTGTAACTCATCGCAATCCACACATCCACCCATTGTGTCAAGCACATTTGTACATTTTTTTGCCATCCTCTTTCTAAAACATTTTCCTTCTACTTGGGCTCTTGATATCAGCTCCTCATCTTTTTCCACACCCTCACCACCACACCCCGCATGAGCCCTTGATAATTTATAAGTTATTATTGTATCATGTCTCACACTGCCCGACATCTCCCTTCACCCACTTTTCTGTTGTTCATCCCCCAATGAAGCAATCAACAAAGAATCGCTAGAAGAGGCTAACAAGTACATTTCTGTGATGTGAGGAGCTGATAGAACACCTTATGTTCAGTATCACTTTCTATCTGATATTATAATTATATCAGAATATCTGTTCATAAATACTGTTGGATATAGGTAATGTTTAGGTAAGCAAAACAGCAAAGTACTTTTTTAAAAGAAGCATTGCTTGAAAAGAAAACGAACCGTTTGAGTTCTAAATAATGAAGCTCCACTTAAGACTGTGAAGCTGATAAAGACAAACACAGGCCAGGCCAACCACAACTCAGCACCAGCCAGGGAGCGCAGGAACAACAAGAGAGAACGAAACACAAACATCTAGTAAGAACAGTTAACTTGTATCATTAACCCAGAGAAAAATGAAAAGAGTGACATTCAATGATTTGCTCAAGCCCCAACGGCATGGCCAGAGAGGGACAGAGTCCTAAGCTACTCAAGCAATGAGATTGCTCTTCAAAATACCACAAATGGAGATCTCGTTCATGACTATACAGTCACACATCACTGTTCAGTGCAAAATTCAGTCCTCAAAACTGAGAAGTCACACCTTGTGCAACCAGGGGGCTCCCTCCCCAGGGATCAGGCTGGCAAAAGTATGTCTGGGGGACATTACACAACAGCCAGGTGAATTGAGGGGGGCACAGAGGTTGCTTAGGAACCTATGTTTTGAAAAAGTTTGCGAGCCAGAAATGAACTGATAACAGAAGCAATGCCTCCACTACAGAAATTAGCATGCTGTCTCTCCAGGTCTATTAAAAGGTGCATAAGTATTTACAGAGTATTTTTCAATAGCTAAATGGAAGGAAATGGCAAAACCTCACCTGACGAGTTAGACTGATTAAATGGAGTTCCAGAGTAAATAGCAATAGCAATCCAAGATCTATTGTAAATGTCACACAGAATCCAGGGTCTCTTCCTGCAGAACACTCTCCCTGCCCTCGCCATCCGCTAGGTGTAGAGCCCCTCCACCTTGATCTCATAGCCCAAACTCCTACATCACGTTTATAACACTGACTCATAGACTCATAGCATCACCTGCTGCCCTTCCTCTAGCAAGTAAGCTCTTGGGGACAGACACTTTTTCTTTCCTCATAGTAGCCTCTCATGTCTAGCATACAGTAGGGATTCAAGTCACCTCTGACTCATAGTGAGCCTACATCGGAGGGACTCAAGTAGTCGTTAAACAGATAAGAGAAGGGCTGAGCCCCGGTGGCGTAGTGGTTGTGTGCAGGACTGCAGCCCACTGGGTTGGCAGTTCAAATCCAGCAGCAGCTCTCTAGGAGCAAGGCTGGGCCTCCTACTCCCACCAGAAGGCAGTGATGCTCCACTCCCCCCCCCCAAAAAAAATAAATAAATAAGTGAAAACCTGTGTTCTCCCAGATTTACCTTAATATCACTAATTTCTAAGTTATTAAGGGTCACAAAATCAAACAGCATATTGTGTCTGCTGCACAAGACCTCTTTAAAGTGCTAAAGAACAAAGATATCACTTTGAAGACTAAGGTGCACCTGACCCAGTCATGGTATTTTCAATCACCTCATATGCAAATAAAAATTGGACACAGTGAAATAGGAAGACCAACGAACTGACACATTTAGATTATGAGACTGGAAAAGAGTATCAATACCATTGCAGGGGCAGTGAATTATTTAAGGGGCTCTTCTAGCCAAAGTCTCTGTAACTCCCCCCAAACAGTCTTTCCTTACGTGCATCTGAGTAAGAAATGCTGGAACTAGTAGGATTCGCCTGTGAATAACTGTTAATCGGATCCATTGAACAGCCATACTGATGGATATAAAATGAGCCCTCGGAGAAGCAGAGGAGAGGATCCACTACCTGGAAGAGCCAGGGGTGGGGTGCATCTTCTGGACTCAAGACTCCTACACAGTAAACCTTCTTTATCCAGAAAGCATCTGTGACACCCAAGCAGTAACAGCAGAACCAGAACCAGAACCAGAGTGTGAGACAGGTTGGTGGACTTTATAGCCTAGAGAAAGTAAAGCTTTGTGCTTTGAGACAGGAGGCTGACTTATGGACTAGAGTGCCTCTGGACACTTAATTCAGGGAGCTGTGCTGACTCACAGAGCTTGAGGCTGACAGCAGAGTGGTATGCGTTGTAGGAATTTCTCACTTGCATTGCAACCTGTAACTTCCTTAAGAAACATTTTAATCATGACTATAGTTTGTGAGTTCTATGTGACCATTGCAATGGATTATGGAACTCAGAAACTGGAAAAGTAGAGAGCACAGTATACTTCAGTGCACGTAAATGCTGGGCCCACCATTTGAAAAGACCAAAAGACAATCAATGCATGTGAATTTTGGTGCTGGCAAAGCATACTCAAAGCACCATGAAGAACAAACAGAAAAGAAATACAGAAAGACTGCTCCTTAAAAGCAAGGCTGGAGAGACTTCATCTCACATATTTTGCACATGTTATCAGGAGACTGGTTCCTGGAAATGAAGATTCTGCTGGACAAAGCAGACATGCAAAGAGAGGAAGGAAAGTCCTCGATGAGATGGGTTGACACAGTGGCTACAAATGTGGGCTCAAACCTAACAATTGAGAGGCTGGCGTGGGAGGAGGCACAGCTTTGTTCTGTTGTACAAAGGCTACTCTGAGTCAGAACTTACAACAGCAACAGCAGTCTACGTATTTGAGACTCAAATGTGAAATACTCACTTATCCAAATTCCTTTCCACCTGCAGTTTCAGTCTACAAGGCTCAGTTAAGAGACTTCCTCCTGTCTGTCGCACAAAATAGGAGGGGAAGATCAGGTCACCCCCGTTGTCCTCGGATGCCTTAGAGTACTCTCTTGGTCGCCTCTCTGCAGCAAAAATGTCCATGTCTTGGAGGTCCACAACGATACAGTCCAGTAGGCAGACATGGTCTTCTATAAGAACCAAGGAGAGAGAGTTAAGAAAGCAGAACCGAGAAAAGGCTAGCCCTGAAGAGAAAAGTTGTTTCTGTCTCAGGAAAAATGTTCAGAACTTCTCATCTCGCCTACTTACCATTCTCCAGCCCCATTATCCACCTTGAAAACAAGCTGTCCAGCTATGTTCAATATAGCCCAAAACCTCCCTATGCAATGCTCACTTGCCTGATCTTCCCTGCAGCCTGTCCTGTATACCAGCACACATTCTGACACACTGGGCCCTCCCACTGTCTCATTCCTAGGTGAAATACTCACTGAGGCTAACACGATTATGGCAAAAAAATTATTGAATGCAATTCTTCCCACGGGTAGCCAACAGGGGTCTCATACAGAGGCAATGTTACATAAATATTTCCTCTTTTCAGAGATTTTTTTTTCAAACAAATATTACACGTGACTATTTCCTCTGCCACTGCTCTAATACAAACCACATTCTCTATCGACTAGACCATCCAAAATACCTACTTTAATTTCTGGCCCTGTTAAATTCATTAGATAGATGATAGATAGATAGATAGATAGATAGATAGATAGATAAGACAGATAAGTTAGCCTTGAGAGCAAATCTGCTTAAATAGTGGGTCCATACCCCCACCCCCACATGGGATCAGATAACTGAATGTTGGGAAAATTTTGGCAACGGTAAAAGGTTTGTGACTGCACAAAGACCAAAAAGCAATTCAAAATCAAACACGTAATGCAACTGAGGTGTTTGTGGCATCTCACAACTTGACAGCAGCCTCAGTTCTGAATAAACAAGGTGCACTCATAGTTTTTTAAAAATCACCACACTTAGGTGTTATGCTTCACTCTACTGTCAAAATCATTGACTTCAAACACCTATAAATCTGGGATGGCTTGACAAATTTCTCAGTAGAAAGGGGTTGCGAGTGAAAAATATTTAAGAAGTCCGCAGGTTAGAAGATATATCAGGCCATACACTCCCTTCCTTTATACACTTCAATGGTTTTGCTTTATCTACGATTCTTCATGGAACACTCTTCAAAAATTCCTAAAAGGCACTCATTACAAGCCCATTTGCTAAGTATGGCTTTAGTCCCTCTCTGGCCGCCCCCTACAGAGAGTTCTTGGGCTTGGGCAAGTTATTTAGTGTCACTTTTTAAATTTCTTTCTAAATTAATGATAAAATTGAATTGTTCTCACTGGGATGTTTGTGCTTCACTCTTCACTGGCTTTTGTCTCCCCCAACACACCTAGCTCTTTGCTGCCTAGTCAGCCTTACCAGTGACATGACCCTCCCCTCTCAATCTCAGTGGGATCCTCTTGGGTCTTTTGTCTCACAGGATCCCATCTGTTCCTTCATTGTATTATCATAATCTATATTTGATATTGTTTGCTTCAAGTCTCTCCACTACCCTATAAATTTCACAACAGATCCACGTCTAATCTTGCATGCTAGTTGTGGTAGTTACATAATATGTTGTCAATTTGAGACACTTAAGAGTAAAGGGGTGGAGTTTAGCCTGTCAATCAGGTCACGACTGGATGACCTCATGAGAAGATAAATAGCTTGCTGGAGGCAGAACACAGGCTCACTCCCTGGAAGACATTGCAACTGACAAGATATATGGAACTACGCTAGGGTCCTGAGCTGGAGAAGGCAGGTGGAATCCTATGCCAGTGCTGAGATGCTTACACCACCACAGGATCCACAAGACTTCCCACCCACTCGCTTCTGATTCTCCTGCATCCAGTATTACTGCATGTGTTTCCTGAGTCTGAAGAGGACTTTGTAGGTTGGTATCAGGCATATGGGTTAATATCAGGCTTAATGGACTTGATCTGGGCTACGCTGGGGTGTTTTCTTTTTTTTTTTTTTTTTTTTTTTGGGGGGTGGGGGTGGGGCATCACTGCTCTCTGGTGGTGGGAGTAGGAGGCCCAGCCCCACTGCTGGAATTGAACCTCCGTCCCAGTGGGCCGCAGTCCAGCGCACAACCACTACGCCACCGGGGCTCAGCCCGGGATGTTTTCTTAATGAACAATTACTCTTCCTCAAACATATGAGTGCCTCCCTAGACTACCTTCTCTAATCCATCCAGACTGACACACTAGTACACCAGTAAACAAATATCACAACAGTGGCTTAATAGATCTTGATGAATTGATTACAGTGATAAGTGGTTCAAAGTGTTACTGGTGAGAAGGGGCAGGGTTTAAGGATTACAGGCTTTAGCAATTCTCTAGTGACACTGGGAGGCAATTTGAAACCACTGTCATAATCTAAGGCAGTGTCTCACTAAGGGGAATTTCAGAAACAAGAAGCTTAGTAAGGTGCCCTATAGCTGTCAAAGCACAGTCACATCGAGCTGATCTTCATGGCTAATCATGCCATTTCCTCTCTTATACAAAATTTACCCACTCAGAACTCTTTTAAAGACAGAAAGGCCAAAATTAGGTGCTCATTTGGAATAGCTAATTTGTATATTCTACAGAAAAGCACCCACAAATGGAATCATCATGTCTTTTAAAAACTGTAACTGATAAAATATTTGCTGCTCCCTAATTTTTTTTTTTTTTTTTTTTGGCATCACTGCCCTGGTGGTGGGAGTAGAAGGCCAGCCTTTGCTCCTGTGAACAGGAATTGAACCTCCGTCCCAGTGGGCCACAGTCCCGCGCACAACCACTACGCCACCGGGGCTCAGCGCTCCCTAATTTTTAAAGGTTTGCTTTATTTTTTACATTCTATAATTATTATCTGGATAAGGGCTTAATTGCTCGTTATGCTTTCACCTAATGTCAACCATCTTGAGCTATCGGAAAAGGATTAATAGGCCATCTAAAATCTCTCTTCTTAGACTGTGCCTTACTAATTGAATTCTTCTTCAGAAGCCATCCTGGAGCCTTGATTGCACAGTGGGTCATTTATTGGGCTGGCACTTACAAAGTTAAAGGTTCAAACCACAGGATCAAGCTGCATACTCTCCTAAAAGATTTACAGCCTCGGTTACCCTCCATAGGGTCACCATCCATTGGAATGGACTAGGAGGTAGTGGCTTGATTTAGAAGTCAGCTAGTGCTAGGTTTACCTACTAAGACAATTAAGCCTTCTAAACCCAAATCCAAACTCATGGCCATCAAGCTCATTCCAACTCAGTGACCCTTTGGGGCAAAGCAGAACTACTTCAGAGGCTTGCTGAGATGGCAACCCTTTACGGGAACAGACAGCCTGATTTTTCCCCCATCACCTTTCCAAAGGAGAATCAAAATCATGTGATCACAAAAGAAATGCTTTGCTTATTAGCATCTGCTCGCTCATAACACACACCCTTCAGGTTTCTGGTGCACTCTCACAAAGCTCCCTACCCACTGCACCCAGCTCTTCTCTCCTCTCTTACCTGGACTCCTGGACACTTGGCCCACAGAAGGTGTGGCTTGTGGCCCTTGCTGCTTGGTTGAGGCACTCGGCATAAACTCACTCTTCAGGCAGTCTAGACTCATTCCAGGGGGAGGCTTCATGAACAGGCCCTCGGAATGGGTCCCCTGGGGGTCCTCTGTGCTTGACATCGCCGTCAGACGGTGTTTTGGAGTATTCATTGGGGAAGCTGAAGGGGCAGACTCCTGGAAGGGAAAAGCAAAGAAACAAAACTAGAATTCAGGGATGGTGGTTGGTGAAGGGAGGGCGTTATGGCTGCGCCTTTAAAAATCCTGGAAGTCCCAGTCCTTGGGAACTTTAAAGATTCTGCAATATTCAGCCCTTCCCACAGTCTCCCAGACCCCAAACACAGCAAAGTAATAAGTGCAGGGCATTTGCTGCCACATGGACTTATGTGCAGAGAGGTTACATATAAGTCATCACCCAGTGAAAACAATAGTCATGCTGCAGGAAGACGTTACTTTTGAAAGAAAGAGCAAATGTAACGATCTAATTGTCTCAGGTTATTTGATCTAGGTCTGTTGCCACCAAAACAAATCTCTTGGCCCGGTAGCGCACTGCTGCTTTCATTGGCAGCTTCCCTTCTGAAGAAAATGTACCTAATAGCCAGATAGCCTGGGTGGAATCAGACCACAGCAATAAGCTTACACTTACAGAAGCCTTCCCTTGAGGGAAGAACTTTTTCCTCTAAGTAAGTATGGAAGTAAAAGGGGGAAAATTAGAAAATATAGGTGTTTAGTCATTTTTATTATAGCAATATAGAATAAAAAAATTCCTTAACTCTATTGAAAATACTGCACACTTTTCTTAGGTTAATTGCTATCTGGGTAAAACTGTACCACTAGAATGATAACTGATTTTTTGGGGGAGTGGCTTGGTTTTTTGGGCATCACTGCCCTCTCGTGGTGGGAGCAGGAGGCCCGGCCTTTGCTCCTGTGGAGCTGGAATTGAACCTCCATCCCAGTGGGCCGCAGTCCTGCACAAAACCACTACACCACCGGGGCTCAGCCCCTGATTTTTTTTTTAATCCCCAAGGTATCTTCCCCCAAGTCTGAGCTGAGTATCTCTTCAACCTTTCTCCATGAGTTTTTGTTCTCAACCATACAACTGGGAGAAGGAAGGCATGAATGGCTCTCCTCCCAGTGCTGCTGCTTTCTATGGGTCCAAAAGGGGGTGGTGGTAGTGCCCCCCTACATGGATAGCTAGAGAGTGTGTACAAGTAAGTAAAAGAATAAGATCTTACTTTCGGTCAAAATGTTCTTTTCTTGGAAGAAGGGGCAAGGAGGTCAAAGAAACAAGACAAATTACTAGGTAAATGCTATTACAGCATTTGGGGTTTTCCACATAAAAGCCTTCCTTCTTGCTTAGCTTATTTTGAACTCAGGAGAGTATTTGTTGTTCTTTGATCTGATTCATCTCTCTGGCCTCTCTGTCGTCGGCTTTAAACAAATCAGTGGCTTGAGGAGATGGCACCCCAAAGCTTCTGAACAAATCTTAGAGATTATGATTGAAGCACAGCTATGGTTGAGAAAAATGAAGGGAAATGTTTAAAAGAGATTCCAATCTGTACCAATTAAAACATGCGTTTATGTAAAACCAGTCCACAAACACAGGAGCCGTGGAGCTCCTGAATAAACAACCCCTGGCAAACTTTGACTTCAAGATTATTTCCTGTTCTTCAACCACTGGACTGCATATTAAACAAACCTCACGCATGCAAATGTATGAAAAGGCAAACGTAAATGCCAAGTGATGTTTGGAGAGGAAGGCACTTAACTTCTATAGACCTGAGTCCATTAAGGTTGACTACAGATGGGGGGAGGGAAGAGATGCTTACGTGATCACAAATACTTTCACAAGAGATACACTCAGAGCAGCCCTTATGGAATTCTACAGAACAACCACTGACATGTAACAAGTTCAAGTTTTTCTAATATTTAAGGGCATAAAAGAATATCTTCAAGAGAATAACACCTAGGACTGAAAGAAAGGAATTATGTTTAATGGTCTTCACAAAGGACTTCTCTAAAAGGGAGGGAAATCAGTCACACACACCGAAAAAACTCACAATTTGATAAGGAAGCTTTCCCAATTAATGAAATATCTTAAAAGATTCATCACTTTCGGCTCATTTTATTTTTAAGGATATGAATGTGAATTGACTGTTGAATCCCATAAGGTTTTTGTGGTTTTGTTTTTCAAAATAACCAAGACGCCCCCAAAAAGGCAATATAATAATACCTTGAAGAAAACATGATCCTTGTATGGACTGCCACTTAAAATCAAATCCTCAAAAAACAAATATAGGGAAATTTTTCATTAAAAAGCTACAAATTGTGTGCTGTTATTTGGCTTACTTAACAAAACGGAAGCCTGTCTACAGAAATTTCTGCAACAATTTTGACAATTCTTCAAAGTCAGCTTGTGAGCCGGCATTTAGATAGATCAGATGTGGAAAATCAGTCCGATTTTCCTTCCAAAGATGGTAGAGAAACAGAGATATCATTGTCTAACTTCATCCCCCAAGCCTTGCCCTAATTGAGCTCTCCCTAAAATATTTAGTCTGATCTCTAAACCAACATCTATCACCAGTGAATTTAGTATATTCCAAATAACACACTATAGACTCACAAGATGCTTCCCAATGTGAAATTCAATTCTGCTTAAAGCAGCAACAGCAGCAAATATGTGAACAATGATGCAGTACTCTCAAGTGGCAACAAATGACAGCATTCATGTGCAAACACAGATTCTGACTCAACTGCTTAATATCTTATTATATTACTTAAAACACTAATATTAGGGAAATTAACAAAGACTACTAAGAAAACATAACTCCCAAACTTATTTTTTCACAAGTAGTTTTCTTTTAAGTACCATATGTATTTGTGTATAAGCCAAGTTTTTCAGCATATTTTTAATGCAGTTTTTGTGGTAAAATTAGGTGCCTTGGCTGATATTTGAGTTGGTTTATACTCAGATATATACAGTACTCTAAAAATTCAGTAAGTAAACAGTCAATTACTTACCTCTACTATGAAAACAGTTCTTTACTAAAACCAAGGTTTTAGTGACTTACTAAACCAACTGTGACCTACTAGACCTACAGTGAAAGATCGATGGTTGCTGATTCGATTATTACTATCACACACACACACACACACAGTGAGTGGAAAGCAGTGGCAGGCCATGAGGTCCCTCTAGGTCTTAGATCTCACATTCAAATCTTAAACACATTCTCATCCTTAAATTATCTATCTCCCTATGCTATTAACTGCTAGACTTAAAAGGAGAAGTACTAGCTCAGGATTTCAGTAAATATGTTTCTGATATGCCAAAATGAGTTTTCAATGAATGGGCAGATAGGCTAAAACACACACAAAGAATTAGACTTCTTCTCTAGTTCTAACAATGTTGATGAGTTTCTTCAACTATAAAAATGAATGGTTATCAATGTGCATTTGTTCTATAATTCAAACTCCAAGTTCCTCTCAGCGATCGGTATCTGAATGTACCAGCTATTTTTATTTTCATTCTCAGTGAATCCTTGCTTTCCAAAATGTAAAATGAAATATCTATCTTTGTCCTTATTTCCACTGGGGATAATTATTTGAAGTGAACAGATGCTAAAATAACTTTGATTTGTATAAGATTATTAAGATATTTTATAATAACTTCAGATTATTCCAATAACTCGGGGCTATTTAAGTTATTCAAATAACTAAGAGTCAAATCAGGCTTTCTGGAAAATAAATTAAGAAAGAGCAAAATGTTGACATCACAAAATCAGACTCTGAGAAAAGAATTTTAAAAGATGGAAGAAGGCTGAGCCCCGGTGGCGTAGTGGTTGTGCGCGGAACTGCGGCCCACTGGGACGGAGGTTCAATTCCAGCAGTGGGGCTGGGCCTCCTACTCCCACCACCGGAGAGCAGTGATGCCAAAAAAAAAAGATGGAAGAAAAAAAAAGATGGAAGGCTTCGTTTTCATTGATTTATTTGTAAAACACAAGTTGCTACATACAATTTGAAAAGGTTATAAAATATCCTACTTCTACTGCAGGTTCACTGGAATGTTTAATTAAAGGCCCAAAAATATCACTTAAACAATATATACTACAAAGTTACAGAAGTTAAAGGTCATATTAAGATAGCATACAAAATTTTCAAATGACTCAAATATTAGTTGGATTGAAAAAGAAATGGATACAGATGTCTCACCTTATCCTGCAAGGAAAAGGTCCCAGGAAAACCAGCAAAGAGAAATTTGTTCTTGACTTTCAATTTCCCCAAATTGGCCACAATCAGATTATTGGATCTGGAACTTTCAGGGATAAGGAGAACAGGAGCACCAGCTTCGATATCCAGGAGAACACGGGAGCCACGCTGGGCTTGATCTCTCACCTGGAAGTAGAAGAAAAGCTAACTCAGAGCCTAGTTCCCTCAAGTTAGAATTAAGTGACTTCAGGTTGCATAAAGTTTCAAGAATTTATAAAGCTATATATTCTTGTTGTTTTTGTTTTTGTTTTTGGGGGGGCATCACTGCTCTCCGGTGGTGGGAGTAGGAGGCCCAGCCCCACTGCTGGAATTGAACCTTCGTCCCAGTGGGCCGCAGTCCCGCGCACAACCACTACGCCACCGGGGCTCAGCCCAAAGGTATGTATTCTTAAAAAATAATGTTATCTGTTATTTTGCAAATGGTAACATGGCGGATTACACACTAGTGCATGAAATGAAAGGTCAGCCACTGCAAAGGAGCAAAAGGCGGTCTGCTCCTGCGGGTGTCCAGCCTTGGGCAAGTACAGGGACAGTTCGCCCCCATGCTCCAGGGTCACGATGAGTCAGAAATGCCCCAGTAGCAGTGCGTTTGGTTTTCTCATTTGGCTTGTCAATTATTTACCGAAGTAAACACAGCAAGGATTTTTAGTATTTCACTGATCATTAACATTTAATAATCAAGTAGTAAAGAAACAATCAAATTAATTATGATAAAGTGGATCCTCTTTAGAGGTTGGTTGGGAAAAGAAAAAAAACGATTAACAATTAAAATGGCACTGAGAAGAAAAAGAAAAAGGAGATGAGAAAAATAGAAAATAAAGAGCAGATGATAAGCATAGCCCCAAACCACATCAGGATCTATATTAAATATAAATGCAACAAGCAGACCAATTAGAAAGCAGAGATTCCAATCGAATTTTTAAAATTAAGTGCCAGTTATACTTGTCTGTAAGAATTATACATAGGGGAAAAAAAAGGATCATACATAGGTATCATATATTCTTGAGTATAAGCCAGTCAGATATCAACCAAGACACCTAATCTTACCATAAAAGCTGCACTAAAGATGTGCTGAAAGCCCTCAATAAAATGATTTATTAAAGAAAAAAAAGGAGGAGGAAAGCGGAGCTTATACCAAGGGCTCAAGTAGAAAATATTTGGAAATGAAAATGCCAACATGTGTACAAATGTGCTTGATACAAATGATGTATGGAATGTTATAAGAGCTGTAAGAGCCCCCAATAAAATCACTGGGGGGAAAAAAAAGCAACATCCAAAAAAATGCTGAAAAACTCATTTTATACACAAGTATATATGGTGAGTTAAAATTAAATAGGCTAAAAGTAGGCTGAGCCCTGGTGGCATAGAAGTTGTGCGTGGGACTGCGGCCCACTGGGTTGGAGGTTCAAATCCAGCAGCAGCTCTACAGGAGCAAGGCTGGGCTTCCTACTTCCACCACCAGAGGGCTATGATGCCCAAACCCCCACCAAAAAAAAACAAGCAAACAATAAAATTAAACAGGTTAAAAGTAAGCACAATGCAAAACCAGTAATCATAGAAAAGCTGAAGTGCATATTAAACAAAGAAAATAGTCTTCAGGAAAAAGAATATTATAAGTTAAAAAGAGTAACAGTTCATCCTGATAAAAGGGCCAACTTATTAAGAACATATAACAATCAAAATAAACAAACATCACTTACATATGAAATGCCCCTGATAACAATGATTCAGAATATATGGAACAAAAACTAACAGATTTTCAACATCTCTCTAATTAACAAAACAATTAAGACAAAAATTTGTAAGACTGGAATAATACATCCAATTGCTATTTCTAGAACTCGTTATCAAACAACCAGAATACAAGGAACATGTGGCTAAGCATATACGGTGGGCTATATTAAGGGCCAGGAGAAATTTAAAATGATTGAGAATCACATAAAATCTATGCCCAGCATGGAGTTAAGAAATCAGTTACCAAAAAGGTCATTTAAAAATCCCCCAATAAGAAGGTGGGAGGAGAAAGGGAGAACCAACCTTCATCTAACCCTCTCCCTGGGGCACGGACAACAGAAAAGTGAGTGAAGGGAGACAACCGTCAGTGTAAGATATGGAAAAATAGTAACACTTTACAAAGTACTGAGGGTTCATGAGGAGGGAGGAAGGGGAAAAAATAAGGAGCTGATACCAAGGACTCAAGTAGAAAGAAAATAGTTTCAAAATGATGATGGCAACAAATGTTCAAATGTGTTTGACACAATGGATGTATGGATATATGAATTGTGATAAGAGCTGTATGAGCCCCCAATAAAATTTTTTAAGACCCAATATTTGAAAATCAAACAATACCTTTTAAAATGATCTATAAGTCAAATAAGAAACCACAAAGAAAACAGAACAAAAGGTACCTAAATGATAGAAGAAAATAAAGCATATTAGAATGTATAGAATGTATTTAACCAGAGAAAAATTGAAAGCACAAAATACTTATCCTATAACAATGAAAGTTAAAAATCAATAATCAAAGGTGCTACAATAGGAAGCTATAAAAAGAAAAGCCAGTTAAGCCAAAATAAGGGGGAGAAACTAATAAGCAGCTAAAACTATCTATAAACTATGGATAAACTGGGGGCTGAGGCCCGGTGGTGTAAGTGGTTGAGTGTGGGACTGCGGCCCGCAGGCTTGGCGGTTCAAATCCAGCAGTGGCTCTCAGGAGCAGCGCTGGGTAGCTCCCACGACCACCCATCACTGCCCAGTGATTCCCCGCCCCCCCCAAAAAAAAAAGTTAAAAAAAAACTATGGATAACAATAAAGAAAAATCAGTAAGTGGGTATTTTTAAAGATAAACTGATAAACTTCTAATTATATTACTCGAGGTTAGTAATTGCCCAAATCAAGAAGAGAACATTGGTATCGAACTTACAGATACTAAAAAGATGATAAGGAAACCTTTGAACAATTTCATGTCAGTAAACTGACAAAGTGAACAAATTCCATAAAGAAACAGAAACCACTATTACTAATATCAAATTTAACAGTGCAATACTGAATGCATTCCTCCTAAGATCAGGGTTGACATGGTAGGTACAACAATGTGCTCAAGCATAAAGAGAAAATGTTAGGAGTAGACAGAAAAAAAGGAGGGAGTGCACATTATATACAAAGAAATAATAATAAGACAGGGGCAGAAGTCTCGATATAAATAATGCAAATTGGCAACTTCATAAAATGATCACTAAAGATAAGGGTGGTACAACCAAGAGTGGTGAAGAAAGCAGATGGTGCCTAGCTAATCGAAAGAAGTGTCTGGGACCTTAAAGGCTTATATTCAAACAAGCAGCCATCTAAGCAAGAAACCAACTAAGTCCACACAGAAGAAGCACACCAGCTCGTGTGATCCAAAGATGACAATTATGAATTTAGAATATGGTGAAAAGTATCAGAGCTAAAATTATGAGCAATTTGGAGAAAGCGATAGAGGGCAGAGAGAGTCCAAAACCCATCTCCAGAGTATCTAGTCAAATGCAGTTACTGGCAGATCCACTCTAGCCAAAGACAAGAGTCCTAAGACCCTTACAATGAGCCAGAGACCATTATAATCTAGATTATGCAGGCTCAAACTCAGTACCAGGCCAGATGTCCTCCCTGTTAAGCATGACCTAACTTTGTACTAGGTGCAAGTATCTCTTAGTTGTTCCATGGCAGAAATTTCTTCCCTGGCTTTTTGAATGTAGGGACATTTGTGTTTTTGCCTTTATACTAATATGATCTTATCCTTAACACCTTAGTGCAATTAGTGCTCATTGTTTTGTTTGTTTCCCCAGCCGGGGAGCACAAGGAAAATGGCTATACAGTGATAACTGATACAGGTGTTATAGGGAAAGGGGAGTTAGGGTGATGGGAAGTGAAAAGGGATTGGGGATAAACAATGAAAGTGGGAGAGGTGAGGGAACACTAGAACCGATCGTGATCGCACAGTTCAGTTTAAAGACCATGTGACCCGGAGGTGGCAGGCGGGGGGCAGGCATGCTCTAAGACAGGTGTGGTGGTTAATTGCACAACTCCCCTCGATGTGATTGAATGATTGAACTATTCAATTACATGATATGTGAATTGCATGCCAATAAAACTATTAGGAAGGAGAAAAAAAGGAAAAATGCAAATCAGAAGACAGCACAATGACATCTCTGAGTACACAGGGAGGAATGGCCAGCCCAGAATTTTGTACCTAGGGGAAAAAATACCTTTTAAAAGGATGATGAAGGGCTGAGCCCCGGTGGCGCAGTGGTTGTGTGCGGGACTGCAGCCCACAGGGTTGGCGGTTCAAATCCAGCTGCAGCTCTCCAGGAGCAAAGCTGGGCTTCCTACTCCCACCAGGGCAGTGATGCCCCCCAAAAAGAAGGAACCTTAAAAGGATGATGAAGCAGTAACTGAGAAAAGTCATCACCAGTAAATAAGTCCAAACAGAAATAAAGTCCTAGAAGTCCTAGGGCAGAAGGGAATGGTGCCAGCAGCATATAGACATCTACATAAAGAAATACAGAACACTGGATATTATGAATACATGAGTAAGTAGAAAGAGTTCTTGATTTTTTTTATGTTTTATTGTTTTGTTTTGCTTTGGGGTTTTTTTCGGTTTTTTTTTTCTTTTGGTTTTTGTTTGTTTTTTTTTTGGACATCACTGCCCTCTGGTGGTGGGAGTAGGAGGCCCAGTCTTGCTGCTGGATTTGAACCTCCAACCCAGTGGGCCGCAGTCCCGCGCACAACCACTATGCCACTGAGGGTCAGTCCAGAGTTCTTAATTTTTTTCTTTTTTTTAAGGCATCACTGCCCTCAGGTGGTGGGAGTTGGAGGCCCCGCCTTTTGCTCCTGGGAGCCGGAATTGAACCTCCATCCCAGTGGGCCGCAGTCCCGCGCACAACCACTACGCCACCGGGGCTCAGCCCTAGAGTTCTTAATTTTTAACAGCAATTTATGTTTAAAGTAAAAATAACACCCTATTGTAGGGTTTATAATAACTATAGAAATCAAATGTATGCCAATAATAGCGTAAACGTCAGAATGAGGAGAAATAAAAGGTGAAGCAGTACATGTAATATATGTGAAGCAGTATAATGTTATGTAAAGGTGAAGTAGTATATGTAGTGTATGTAAGGCAACATTATGTTATCTACAGTATTCAAATGTGTAAAGGCAAAACATACATGCTAGACCTGGCGCAATTACGAAAATACACAACAGACTTAAAGCTAACACTCTAATAATGAAAAAATCATAAAATCATAAGAATTAATTAAGAAAAGACAGAACAAGAGTGAAAGGAGCTGGCGGGAAGCCAAGATGAGATGGCAAAAAAATAGCACAATAGTATATGAAACTAATCTTATCAATAATCCTGTAAACAATAATCCACAAACAATCTAAAACTGCCAGCTGAAAAACAAAAATTATCAGATTGTTTTTTATTATTTAAATAATTTTATTTGGGGGCTCTTACAGCTATTATAACATTCAATACATCATCTGTATGAAGCACATTTGTATACATGTTGCCACATGCATTTCCAAACATTTTCCACTTGAGCCCTTAGTATAAGCTCCTCTTAATAAATAAATAAATAAAAAGCTCATCTTTCCCCCCCACCTTTTTAAAATGAATCATTTTATGGGTACTCATACACCTCCCCTCACGATCCACACATACATCATTGGATGCAGACCTCATTTGCACACTCAGATTGTTTTTTTTTAAAGGCAAGACCAACTGTACAGAACATATAAAAAATCAACTTCAAATATAAAGATACAAATTGGTCCAAAGTAAAAGGATATAAAAGACATGCTATACTAAAGATAATTATAAGAAAACTGGAATGGCAAAAAAGGAAGTCTTCAAAAGAAGACTATGTGTCAGGAATCAAGATGTTTATTTTATATTAATAAAGGAAGCTATAAGTCGGGGCTAAGCCCCGGTGGCGTAGTGGTTGTGCGCGGGACTGCGACCCACTGGGACAGAGGTTCAATTCCAGCAGTGGAGCTGGGCCTCCTACTCTCACCACCGGAGAGCAGTGATGCCCACCCCCACCCCCACCCCAAAAAAAAGGAATCTATAAGTCAAGAGGACATACAATTCTAAATATTTATACCCCTAAGAATAGTTTTAATGCCATAAACTATCAAACTATAACAATGAAAAGATAAACCTAAAACTACAGAGATCTCAACACCCCACCTTCAATTACTGATAGAAAATTAGCAAGGTTAAAGAAGATATGAACAACACAATCAACTGACCACAGAGACTTATAAGGTGACAGCAGAATACACACGTTTAAGTGCACAGGAAGCAGTTATAAAGATAGATCTTATTCTGGTCCATATAAAAAGCTCAACAAATTTGAAAATACTTAAATTACATACAGTATTTTCTCTGATAACTAGGAAATTAAATTCAAAATCATTAATAGGAATATTTGGAAATTAATTAAGCCTAAATAATTCATGAGTGAAAAAGAAATCATAAAAAATTTAGAAAATAATGAGCTGAATGAAAATAAAAACACAACAAATCAAAATCAGACACAGTTGGCACACTGCCTAAAGAGAAATTTTGTATTTTCAAGTGTAGGAAGAAAAATCCCAGCTACATGTCGAAGGTCTGTGATACCCTCCATCATCGGTCTAATCTAAAAAGAAAAGCGTGTAAGTTTCACCAGGAGAAAAGGAGCTGTGAGTCATATGAGCAAATCACAGGGCAGCCAGCAGCTTCCTGTAAGGATGCCTCTTGGTACAGGGCTCCCAGCGCTCAGTAGCTGCAACCCACGGGCTTCGAGTCGCTTACAAGCCACAGCACGCCTGCAGAGCAGGACAGAACTGCTCCTTTGGATTTCTCAGCCTGCAAATCTTTACAGCGCCTTCTGTTCAAATCACATAAAAATATCATCATTTTAAATGTGTATAACAAAAAAAATAAAATAAAATAAAAAAATGTATCTAACAATGATGTGGGAGGGTGGGGGAAGGAGGGGAAAAATGAGCTGATATCAAGGGTTCAAGTTGAATGAAAATGTTTTAAGAGTGATGATGGCAACATATGTACAAATGTGCTTGACACGAAGGATGAATGTATGGATTGCGATAAGAGCTCTAAGAGCCCCCAGTAAAAGTACTTAATAAAAAAATAATTTTTAAATGATGCATATACAAAGGTGCTACAAAAAGTTCATAGAAAAACAGAATCAAAAGAAAATGAAATTTTTCCTGCACACTTTTTGTATGTAGGTATAGCATATATATGTTATGCTTAAAGAGCCCTAGTGGCACAAAGGCTAAGCATTCATTCAGCTTAGCTTATAAAACGGCGTTTACTATTTGTTTATGCTCCAAGAGTCTATAGAGAGAATCCACAAGTTGCTCCATTGGAGAAAGATGCAGCAGTCTGCTTCTATAAGGATGACAGCCTTGGAATTCCTACAGGGCAGTTCTACTCCATTCTAAAGGGTCCCATGACTTGGAATCGATTCAATGGTAATATGTTATGTGTGAGATAGATATATACACACATATATATACCGTTTGTGTGTGTGTGTCTTCAAAAAGTTCATGGAAATACTCCATTTGTCCATATGCTTTTTAAAGTCCCCAAACATATAAACATAGCATAATTACATACAGTTTCTGCCCAATGATTACTTAATGTGCTACACAAAAAATAAGTACACAATCATCTTTACTTGTTTCAGTGAAATTTTCCAGATTAATCTCTAGAGCCTCAAGATTTCCAGTGATCCGACTGGAAAAGAACTGAGACTACCTACCGTCTGCCCCTCGATAGCAGCTCGCTGGCGCCCTAAGACATCTTGCAGCTGGGTGAAATGCTGAATGAAAGCCACCACCTCGGCCTGAAAGCGCTGAGTGTGCACATACTGCACAGAGGCCATCTGGAGGCTGACTCGAATGTCATGTCCCCTCCGGAGCAAAGGGTCAGGCCGGCCGTATCTAGGAGAGTCAAAATTCAACTCAGGAACAAGCACAATATGGAAACTCTAGTACTTGATGAAAAGTTTGGTTGATTCAGGGGGCTTTTCATAGAAAATAGTTGAGCATTACTATGGGCACCTACAATTAGGTTTGAGAACACAAACTCCAATAACTACTCCCTTCCTATTTCCTGTAATATATTGAGAAGCTTAGATTGAAGTCTGGTGTAACAGCTGGGGCTATAAACAAGGTGTGCAGCTCTCAGCCAGGCTCTGAATACACTCTTGAGCCCAGGATTCAATCAGAAGCCACCTGGCTCTGCCCTGCAGCCCACCCTTTCACTTTGAAGGAAAGTGGTTATTCCTCTTCACTCTGTTCCTAGCAAAAATTGTAACAATACAGCCTTGAAAGACAAGGCATCTGAAAAGAAAAAGTCTTCATTTTACTCAAGTGAAATACAAGCCAAAGAGTTTGGAGAATCTATAAAGATAAATTAGAAGATTTCCACAAATGGTTTTAAATTTAATAGTGCAGATGCCATTAATAATAAATTATTATCATGACATAGTCACTGGGGAAATGAACTCACATTTGCTTAGTACCTATTTTGTGCCAGGCAGAGAATAAGGAGCTTGACATAAATGATCTCATTTATTATAGAACCATGCCACATACATTACATAATAATGTAAACAAATTAACCTAGATTCTCGGTATAGAATGATATAGTCCCCCAGGAAATGAAAGCAAAATTCCACAGACTTCTAACGCAGTGCTTCTCAACCCTGGCTGAACACTAAAATCATCTCAGCACAATTAAAAAAAAAAAAAGAGGACTCAGGCCAATTAAATAAAAACATTTGGGGGCAAAAGATGGACAGCTAGTTGTATATTTGTTTTAACAGCTCCTACTAAGGTCAGAGCCAAATCCATGGCACCTAAGAGCAACTACACTAAAGTTGAATTTTCTACTTTTTGAAAGGATTCTTTCGTAATCAGATAGACCTAAGATGCCTTCTGAAGTGCAAAATCGAAAGGATTCCACATAGATCATGTTTATTCAGGAAAATATATGGAGCATGGCTGAAGTCATGTTGATTGTTAAAACACCTGGAGATACACACACACACACACACACACACACACAGCAATTTAGCATCACATCACTAGCAACTTTCTCAAACTGGAATCATTCCAGACTTTTGAAACTAGATGCAAGTTTAGGGGTG
Organism: Nesogale talazaci; assembly: GCA_004026705.1. Lineage (NCBI taxonomy): Eukaryota > Metazoa > Chordata > Mammalia > Afrosoricida > Tenrecidae > Nesogale > Nesogale talazaci. The sequence continues at coordinate 59,416 of PVJH01004509.1, forward strand.
ATCTCAATCCCCTTCCAACTCAGTTATAGAAACCAGCACTGTGATGATTAAGGATTTTGCCTAAAGACACGCAACAAGGTAGTGGAAAACCTAATATGAGAAAACTCAGGTGTTTTAACACTCAACATGACTTCAGTCAGGCTCCATTGATGGGTCTAAGTAGCCCACTTCAACTCAGAGCCATTTTAATAAAATTTAATATAACACAGGACCCCTAACAATCAGATTTGATCAATTTCACTAGAGAAGGTAAAAACCTTCTCAACTCTCCACTGTCTAGCCAATGAGAATTTGAAACAGTATGTGATTATAAAAAACAATCAAGTAAGAAAAGATGCACATTTGTACTTAAAAGTCTGGAAGATGAGTGCTTCTTCTCCACTCGTCGTGAATCGTTCTCTGTAGAACTCTCCATGGGATGTAAGGTCACTTAGAGACAAGCTCCCGATGCTACCCTGTAAGGCCAGGTCTCCCTCTAAAGATATAAAAATTCAAACCATTATTATACACCCTTTTTGTCATGCCACCTTACAGGAGGTCTATAACATTTCACTAAACTAAACTAAACCTCAGAAGTAAAATTTCATATTCCAATATACTCAGGAAAATGTTATGCAATACTTCATACTGTCTAAGAAAGGTAAAAATAAAAGAGCAACACCACGTATTAGCATTCACACAGGGAAAGAAATGGCATCATACACATGTACAATTCCAATAATCAATGTCAATACAGAAATGTCCATCCAAACATGATCTCTAAAACTGGGCCACAAGTGGAATGCTGAGGTAGGCAAAAAAATGCAAAAGGGGGTATAAAAGGAGTATATGAGAAAAGGTAGTATACACATATAATCCTGGGGTGAGGTCCAGATACTACTGCCGGTAGTGAACCCAACCCAGGGATAGGTATGGCAGCCAATTAAAAAGTGTGGGGTGGGGGAGGAGTAGCGGGTGAACAGGGCTCTAACCCACCCAAGGGGAGGATGTTTCTATCTCCACAGGATAGGGACAAAGGAACCAGACTTCAACTCAGTCTTCAACCCAAATAAACCAAGACGTGAATGCAACATGCAGACATGAAGCAAGAAACCAATACAGAGGTCTGTGGGGCAGGCCTCCCACCCCAGCTACATGGGCACCCCCCTCAGAGGAATGCACTTCAGAGGACAGCACTGATGCTGCGGCTCAGAGAGTAGAGTGCATCTGATCAGCAGCAAACAAAGGGGGAAGGAGAGAGAGTGGAACACACCCTGGCTCACCAATCCCGGAGGACAATATTCCTGCTCAGAGCAGCCGATGCCAATCAGAGGATCACAGGGCTGGCCCCACAAGACAAGATGATGTCCCTCACTGACACAGCACTGGGGACACAGGGAGGGAGATGTGTCTGACTGACCCCATCACACCAGGGTGAAACACTAAGGGTGTACAGCAGAGTGGCAAGGGAGGCACGGCAACGAAGTCCCTGATGAATGCCAAAGATGAGCTTTGGGGCCAGGAAGTGGCATCCCAGCAGACTTGACCAGAAAACACTCATAAAGGTCAACAAACAGACCTGGAACTATTTGAGGGCTTTTCTGGTTTTGCTGTTTGGGTTTTTTATTTATTTATTTGTTGATTTATTTTTGTCTTCTTTTTTGTGTTATGTTTTGCTTTTCTTTGTTTTTCACGTATTATTGCCCATGCACGTCTATCTGGACAAGATAGGCAGGATGAACAATTCAGACAGAACAATTGGACTGATGGTTCCCCGAGGGGGGGGGGTGAGGGGAGAGAAACAAAGAGGGGAGGTAGAAGAAAAGGAGGGGGTGCCAACACACCTAAGGACAAGGGATGAATAAGTAATCTAAAACTGAGGCGAGGAGGGCAAAGGATTTGGGGGCGGGGGGGTCTCAATCAAGGGTAATGTAACCTAGAGCAATTACCAAAACCCAAATGAAAGCTAACCATGATCATGGGGCAGGAGGAAAGTAAAAGGAACTAGAGAAAAGAACTGGGAGACAAAGGACACTTATAGAGATCTAAATACAAGTGTGTGTGTATAAACACACACACATTTATATATAATGATAGTGGGATAGATCTATGTACATATATTTATTTGTAAAGTATTAAACAGCAGCAGATGGACATTGGGCCTCTACTCAAGTACTCCCTCAATGCAAGAACACGATACTCTGTAATGCATGATCACTGAAGACAGAGCGGTTGCATAAACAAATGTGGCGAAGAAAATTGATGGTGCCCGGCTATCAAAAGATATAGCATTTGGGGTCTTAAAGGCTTGAAGATAAACAAGTGGCCAGACAGACCCCTCAGGAGCAAAAAGGAGAGCAGCAATACGAGGAGGGTAAGGGGAGTAAGAGGAAACCGATCACAATAATCAACATACAACTCCGCTCCCAGGGGGATGGACAGAAGAAAAGTGGGTGAAAGGAGACAGCGGTCAGTGTAAGCCATGAAAAAAATGGAAAATAATTTACACACTATCAAGGGGATATGAGGATGGAAGGTGGGGGAGGAAGGGGGAAAAGATGAGGAGCTGATACCAAAGACACAAGTAGAAAGAAAATGTTTTGAAAAAGATGATGACAACATATGTACAGATGTGTTTGACACAATGCATATATGTACGGATTGTGATAAGAGCTGTAAGAGTCCCCAGTAAAATCAAATGAAGAAAATAAGAACTAGCAGAATGACATTAAGTTTTAGCGATTGTACTACGGGTGAAAAAGGGAGAAAAGCATCAGGAAGATGTCAGCTATGCAAACAACTTAAGAGAGGTATATTTTAGTGTGGTTTTGTAATTTTTCAAAAAGATTAATGTAGTCAGGCAGACACTGGAGACAAATATGAGTTGAATTACCAATTCATGGAACTATTCAGACCTTCCACCTTCTTTCACTTGGACAGTGAAAATAACAAAGGATACATGTTTAAGCATGAACATAGAATATGAATTTTGTTTTTGTTTGTTTGTTTTGGGGGGGCATCACTGCCCCCTGGTGGGAGTAGAAGGCCTAGCCTTGCTCCTGCTCCTCCACTGCCAACCCAGTGGACCGCAGTCCCGCACACAACCACTACGCCACCGGGGCTCAGCCTAGAATATGAATTTAACTGAGGCATTTTCAAAACTGTACAGATGCTAAGAAGGCTTATTTTGCATTCTGGCCTCAAACAACATAATGATCATTACAAATCAATCATAAAGTATATACATTTGCTCCTAATAAACTAAAGAAACATACTTCTTTTGATTCTTAATGTCTCACAAAACACCCAAGCTTCTCCCAGTATCAAAATTCTAGTTGATCTAGAAAACACCTATACAATAACTTACCCTAGAAACAAAACCTCAAGTTCAGTACATTCCTTCACCAAAAGGAATTCTTGTTTTTAACAGAGTCAACATCTGAAAGTTATAATCATCCCTATTTCATTGCCCCTTTAAGGAAGGAACCGTGTTTAATCTAGAGTCTTTAAATGTTTATGCCTTAGATGTGAACCCACAAAATTCTAATAGAAAGAATGGCAGGTTTACTAACGATACTCCCCTCCTAGGGCTCTCAAATCTAACTACAGAGTGAGCAGATGCCCCGGTTTCTCAGACACAGTATTACAGGCCTGGTTTCCAGGCCTCATTATTAATAGAGTCCCACTCATTCTCAAAAGTGTCCTTGTTTGCAAGCACTCAAGTAGAAAGAAAATATTTTGAGAATGATGATGGCAAGAATATGTACAAATGTGCTTGACGCCATGTATGTACATATGGATCGTGATAAAAGTTGCACAAGCCTTCAATAAAATGATTTGAAAAAAATATCCTGGTTTTTTTTTTTTTGGGGGGGGGGCGGTTGTTAATAATCACACCATATACTTTGCTGAAAACATAGAGAGTTGTCATGGCCCATTCCAACCTTCTGACTCAGATTCTTGGGAAAGAAGAGAGGGATGGATTGTGCCAGGCATCTGCATTTTTAACAAGTTTTGAAGATGATTCTGATATCTAAAACCAGTATTGGAAAGCCAGGACCACAAATCACAATCCAGTCAGTAACCACAGATAAACCACTGACCACACTTCTCTTAGCCCACGAGGACAATCAGATTTGGGATCTGGAGATTCAAATCCTTACCAGATTTTATAAGTGTGAGTTTCCCCACTTACCAATCATCTCCAGGTGTGCCAATAGTTTGGACACATTGGCTTTAGCCAGCTCACTGGTGGTCTTATTCAGCACGAGAGAGAGTGAGTGGACCTATGAAGATGAAACAGAAAAAAAGCCACGTATTACTAGGGGAAGAAAAATATTCTTTCGAAGAAGATTCATGAAAGCTCAGGATATTTTTTTTCTTCTTTTTTTTTTAATCATTTTATTGGGGACTCATACATCGTTTTTCACAATACATAAATAAACATACTGTGCCAAGCACCCTCACATGTCCGCTGCTATTATCATTCCCCAATCATTCGCCTTTCCCCTTGAGTCCCTAGTATCAGCTTTCCCATCCCTTCCCCTCTTCCCCTGCTCTCTCCTCCCCACCAACCCTCAATACTTTATATATTGTTATTGTTCTGTCATATCTTACACTGCCTGACCTCTCCCCCAACCCACTCCTTTGATGCCCGTCCTTCAAATAGGAGCTTATGTGTATATCCTTGCGGTTGGTTCCGTCTCTCTACCCCACCTTCTCTCTACCCTCCCAGAATCTCCAATCTAACCATTGGCACTAAGGGGCTCATCCATCTTGGTTTCCCCATATCTCCAGCTCCCCTCTATACTAATGTACCTTCTCCAGTCCATCTGGATTTGTTAGGTAGAGTTGGGACCATGATGGTTGGGGGAGAGGAAGGCTTCAGGAACTAGAGGAAACTTCTATGCATCATCACTGCTTTAAAGTGAAGCTTTTGGAAGTACTCATTGTAGCTTTCTTAAACCAGAATGTGAGTAAGGGCAGACCTGATAAGAAACTCAGCTGAAGAATCTAAGATCTAGACACAGGGGGGTTTTCTTTAGGTTGTCCTTGTCTGGTCTCTCTGTTAGTAAGTTCTTTATACTAGCAACCTTTTTTTTTTTTTTCACTTTTGCATTTGTATTTAATGTTGCAGTACTCTGCTGCTAACACAGATTCAAAGTATAGTCTTACCCCAAGCAATCTTTCAAAGAAAAGTAATGCACATTATTTAGAATCTTGCTTAATGTCTTTGGATCAACCCTGATGGATGAACTGAAAAAAATCATCTAGAAGTGTTTGTCAGAGACATTTATCAGATATTTTCTTTCCTAAAGATAACTATAAATAGAAGAAAATTAAAACAATCCAATCCCCAGGCTTATAAATCACATCCTTTGCTACAAATACATTCTACATAGTAACAAAGCAACTGTAACTATGAAAAGTAGGTAGCAAGTGTAGGATTTGTTGAGGCCAGTGATTCTTTGTGCTCCGAGGACCTTCACTGGGGATTTAGGCATTGACTGAAAAGGAGAGAGGAAGAAACGGAGAGCAGATTCAAACTGCATCTAACATGCACTGCTCCCAAATGGCAGAGACCAAATCTTCCTCATTTCTTTTTCTTCAGAGTCCACCATAAAGTCAGTACTCAGTGGACATTTGATGAATCAATAACTAGGAGGAGAAAAAAAAGAGGAGAAAATAATAGGAAGATGAGGCCAATACTACAAGAGACAGAAGTTTGCAGGGCTGAGAAGTGCTGAGAGAAAGAGCAGTCTGCTTCCTCATCCTAATCCTGAGTTGTAGTCCTGATCCTATTTCTGGGTTGTACCGTTACTTCCTTAACAAGCCATCTAACTTTCAGTATGGTTTTTGAGTTGCGTGTGGCCATTGCAAAAGATTGTGGAACCCAGCAGAGAAGTAGTGAGTGCCATCGGAAGGAGAGTTGGTGTCAGAATCAGCAAGAAGTTTGGAAAGGAGGTATGTCTGACTTCCATCTCCTGGGGCTCAGCCTGGGGTTGATACTGATTCACACCATCTTCCCCAAAGTCAGACCGGTTCAGACAACTGCTAACTGTAACTCCTACCACTTCACAGTCAACGTGTAAATAAATAAATCCAAAATCAGTTTTAAAACTTAACAGGAGACAAAAAGAACGGATACCTTGAGATCCAGCTTAGTGTTCACCGGATCCTGAAGTTCAGGCTGTAGCAATGGATTTGACTCAAACTTCACATTGTGTAGCATGTCCTCGGCCGGCACCTTCATCGCATGGTTGTCAGCAGTGGAGCCAATTCCAAAAAAATCTAGAATCACGACCCAGGTTTGCAGGGTGATGAGTACATCCAAGCAGTTAAAGTCAACATCGATGCTCCGGTTAACTCGATTGTAGATGGAAGAAAACTCTGGATGTTTCTTATCTACCAGGAATATATTGATGTGGACCAAGGAGTCATCAAATTTACTCCTTCCCGCAAGTACCTTGGACTCACCGACTGATGGAGAAGGTGGTGGAGTTAACGGGTAGTCCTTGTCCTGGACTTCTTTTTGCTTCTTCCGGGATGCAGAGGTGGGTCTTTGGTATAACTGAAAGACATTAGGAGCTTCTTCCATGTGGGAGGGAAGAGACCGAGGCATGTCGGGATATTCCACATTGGACACAGAAGGGCAAGATTGAGAGAGATATTCTTTCTGTGTTAAACTAGATGGTTTAGGGGCTCCTCGGGACACCATCAGGTTCTTATATTTGGAGTCTGGATTTTTCTCCAGCAAGTCTTCCATCAGCAGAGAACGCAAGGCAATCTGAATGGATAAAGTCTGAGGGTGGTCTCTACTGAATTCCACCTCGAAATCCTGAAACTTTAAGCTCACAAGACCCTGGGCGCCCAATGTCAGATCTCCACTTAGCTGAACTTGAAGCTCTGATATACAAAAGTTGGCTTGAATCTGAGTGAAGGATTTGACTTCCTTCACTGACAAGGACTTTTGTGAAGAGTTAGAAAGGCTGGAGTGGCTGAACAATCCATTCTCCTTCCTTTCAATAGAAGGTTCTCCACAGGTACTGAGGGAAGGCAGAGGAGAATTAGGGCAAGGTGAGGAGGTAGCACTGACCGGAAACTTATTCAGATCTTCACTATACACAAGATTGTCCAGCGTTTGTAAAACCTGCTCATACACATGCTTTGCTAACACCACCTGCATTCAAAGAGAAAAATCCAGTTATTCCACAACTATCATCAATTGCACTCAGATGCACTGCCCAGAAAATTTCAAAGCTGACTTTTGTGAGGCTTCCCCAGCAGGTGATAAGAAAACCCAATAACAAGAATTATCTCTTTGGCTTCTTTTCTGCCTCTTAGGTCTCTCTGCTTCATTTCCATTTACAAGGTCCTCCCCATCAGACCATGAATGTTGAATAAAAGCTGTTCCTCTTTTGAGGGAACCAGCAGTCACTCTTTCAAACACAACTGCAGAAATGAAAGAGAACATTGCCAAATATCTAACTTAAGTATACTATACACTTGAGAAACAAGACTCCAGGGAGTCTAAAATCACCATCAGTAAGTTTAACAACCTATCCTCAGCACTACTAAACAAAGAAGGTGTACTTTTTTTTTAAATCATTTTATTGGGTGCTCACACAACTCTTAACACAATCCACACATACATCTATTGTGTCAAACACCTTTGTACATTTGTTTTCCTCATCGGTCTCAAGACATTTGCTTTCCACTTTAGCCCCTCATTTTTCCCCTCCCTCCCCGCTGACGCCAGGGAGTATTTAATGTTTCCTTTCTCCTTTACATTTAATTAAAACTTATTTAAAATATTTTCAGGAAAAACTTTTAATTTACTTTTTTAAAAAATGAAACGATTTCAATCAATGTGGAAATAATGATTGACTAGAAAATCATTATTCATAGTACTGTTAACCACAAGATCAACAGTTCAAACCCACCAGTCAATTCTCAGGAGAAAGCTGAGGCTGCCTGATCCCATAAAGATTTATAGTCTCTAATCACATCCACAAAACACGTCATTGATTCTCTGTGATCAAGTTGGAGGTGGGAGAGAGGGGGTTGGTGAAAGGTGCTGAGTATCTCCCTCTTCAGCCCTCCCCAAAACTGGAATATTATTCTACTAAGCTTTTACACCAGTTTTAACACCTTTCTTGTGTCATGTTTCAAAAAGAAACAAATTTAAGAAAACTAGAAGATTTATAGTCTCGAATACTCTACACAGGATTCCTAGTAGTCCGCATCAACTCTACGGCAGTGATTTTTTTTGGTAATTAAATAATTTCTTCCAACAAAATTAATCAGTGCAATAAACCATTAAATGAATAACTGACAGAGAATTTCCTCTTGCCACCTATGCACATAGTCAATGTTAGCATTGCTAAGAGACGATCAGGAACATGCAACTCCACCTCCCACCACCTTTGAGGTGTTCAGGCCAAAAAAGCAAGAGAACTTAGATTTTGGGTTTAAGTTACAAATTACTGGAAATATAACAGAACTAGTTAGATGACACCATAAATAGCCAAATCCAGAAGAAGGGACATTCTACACGTCAACTGATACAGGTTCTATAACAAAATAATGACATGAGAAAAAATGAGAGTGAAATTAAATTACTAGAGACTTAAAAGATATATCACTCAAATGCAGTATGTGGGTTTTGTTTGGACTCTGATTCAAATAAACCAAAATTTAAAAGGTCTTTGTAAGAGAATCAAAATATGTCTTTGAAATTTGAAGATGGATTAAAATGAGGATACTGCCAAACAATTTTCATTAATTTTGTAAGGCACAAGAATGGCACTTTGGTCATATAAGAGACTCACTCAAAATAAAAAGGGGTGAGAACATATAAAGTCTGGGATTGGCCTTAAAATATTTCCCCAAAGGTGGGTGGGGTGGGGTGGAAGAGTGGAGAGAAATAGCTGGATGAAATGAATGTGGCAAAATCTTGACAAGTGTTCAATCTAAGTGATGGGTATACAGGCTCCTTAGACTTTTCTATTTTTTGCCTATGTTTAAATATGTTCACATTTCTTGAAAAATGTTCAAGAAATATTTTCATCACAAACAGTAAGTCAATGGTAACCAAAATAATGCTATGTCAATAAGCTATAGCAGCACTCCTACCATGTGTTAAGTTTAAGGTGAAAAACTTCTAGGAGCCACTGATGATTAGGCAAAAGCTAAGGTTGAGGAGGCAAAGCTTGAGGAAAGGCCCTCACTGGAGAACGCCTGCTCTTAACCAAGAAACATCCATCAGCAGCAAAGCAGCTGCTAAGAGACAGACTTGTGGGCCCATGACTGCCTTAGACTTGGGGCCAATGTCTTAATATCTTGCCTATCTTTATTGTTTTGTCATTTACACATAGTTTCATAGCGCACTTTAACGCTCTGCTAAACAATTAAACTTTGGATGGAAAATTAAGTGGCAGATGTATGCACCTGCACATGCATGCACGCACGCGTGCACACACACATTATAAGCATATACATGAATAAGAAATTCCTATCCTGGCCCATGACATTTCAGAATGGGCAGGCCTAATTCTCCCTTGAAAGGATCTGTCAACAGCTCAGGTCATCAGATTGTTTCACATGCGGGGTCAATTATGTCACAAATGTGACAAGAATTTCATCCTCCTGGCAACAAGAGGTTGACTTTTTAAGCAATAATTCTCTGTTTCTGAAGGGCAAGGGAATTAGGGCTCTGCCTTTTTCCTCCAAGCAACTCATTTCTCTCCCTGCCACAGGAAGAAGACTTAGCAAGACTAATTTCCCCGGGATAAAATGACACAATTAAAGGACTCTGCATTTAACAGAACAGTGCTCAGCAACAGGATAGAGGACTAGTGATATCTCTTTGAGTTCATTTATAGCCTTCTAATTAAATCTTGTAGCTTCTCATAATCTATCTTAGATGTAAGCTAGGAAAAAAGGAATAAGCTAAATGATGGGCCCATAATATAAGCTCCTATTCTTGCTCCCTCGGTGTCAGAGAATGTCTTCAGGCCAACAAGAATGAAGACAGTGCACCAAAAGTAACCAGAGGGCAAGCAGATTAAATAAAGAAGAAAGAAAATCGATGCTTACAGAAAGGACTCCAACATTTTGGAAGTTCAATTTGATATTTTACCAACCTACCCTTTCCACTGCAGGTTCAATGAATGACACCATGTGTCACTGACAAAGCTAGTCTGCACGCTTCACCAATAAAAGGCAATTTTAAACTGTGCTCTTTCTTTGTTTTTGCTTTAAACTTTGTCAGGACATGCATAGATTCACTATTCATTGGCAGGACTCAAAATCTTTTTTGTGATACAGAAATTTCTTACCCAATAGAATTAATCACAAGGAGGCCAGACCTTTTGTTTTAATATAGCCATTTTTTAAAATGCTTTCAACTTCCCTGACATGAAAATCAACTAGGTTTTGTTTGTTTGTCTTACCTGAACGGGGTTAACAAATTTCCCTTCAATCTTCATGATGCTAGAGGTTCCCAGGTCATCTGGACTAAGGGAGAAGGTCAATTCGGATTCTCTCTCTATCGGGATCTTCTCCAGTTTAAACTGAATGGTGGTGTTGTTCAGGATGTGAAAAGCTGGCATGAGAGGGAGGAATGACAGACTATGAACACTACTGTTTGCTTCAGTCTTACTGATTTAGAGCAGAGTCCATAACACAGAGCTCACGGGTTACTCAGACCGGGATAGCAAGGCATCCTGGCACCTGATCCTGTGACTGAGTACAGACTTTGATGCCCATGCCCACATCAAAATTCATAGCAAGCAGAACTACAAGATTAATTTACACAAAAAAGGAGACTATTTTCATGGCATGCTCTATTTGGTGGCTTCAGAACACAAGGTAGGGATCATAAGGTAGGGCCCCTGCCAGGGTGGACATCACGCTTCCCTCGGTCTCGCAAGGTGGCATTTTCCAAACCAAATTGCTCATCCTTATCTAGCTTCCAGATATAAGATTTCCCCCTCTTTCATTAAGCCTACCCTGGAATCAGGGGTCCTATAAGGTTCCATGTAAATGAGCCTCTTTTAGCCCAAACAGAGAAAGCAATCTCTCGGCATGTAACCGAATCAAAGTGAAGTAAGACTAAATTTGTATTCTATTTATGGTGCTCTCTCCTCCTGCGTTGGGCTATACTTTTGCCCTAGGAAAAGGCCACAACTTGGGTACTTTTGACCTCGTTAAATGGCACTTGTAACAGAACCCGTTCATCAATAGAAGCATCTCTTGAGATGAGAACTCACCAGATTGCAAAGGGACCACTTCAGAAAAACTAAAAAGTGTCTCACTTAGTCAAACTCACCATTACGTGAAACGAGTTGGAAACCTACCCGCCTACTGAATATGAAGAGGCAGGCTGACAGGTGTTCAACAGAAACCTTTCTTTGGTGATGGTGGTGGTTAAGCCAACTCCGACACTGAGCTGGAGTTTTAATCTTTAAAACAAAATGAGACAAAAGACACATGCTCCTCACCTTGACCTCGATGCAAAGATTCAAAGAAATCGTGGCGGGTGAATGGAGTTTCCTCCTGACTGCTGACACTGGCAGACCCGGATGGAGGATACATTGGGCGGCTTCCTTCGGGCCCAGGGCCCTCTCTGCCTGCCAATTGTGTGCAATTTAAAGAATATAGTTTAATATCTTTGATTTCCACTTGCAGGCGATCACTTCGGGATTCATCATCTCCTGCCACGAAATTCTGGATGAATATCTGTCCTAGGTGTCCAACCAGCAACTCGGGACTCCCGAGCTTCCGAGGGATAGAAGCAACAGGTGATTCGATGTTGATGTTCAAGATGAGCTTTACAGTGTCGGAATGAGGGGCGGCGAGGCCAACCCCATAGATCTCATTTTCTTCCAAGATGAAAGGCTCCCGGGTTTTCCTTGGCGTTTCAAAGAGCGACACCATCTCGCTGTACTCGGCAGTCTTGGTGGCTAGTACCGTGGTGACTTTGGTGGCGGCACTTTTGAGCATACTTCGGAAATTCTCCTCCAGCTCATCCATGGATAATGTCAACTCCTTCAAGAATTTAGCAGAGTGGTTGTAATGCAAGGACGCCATCTTGAGATTGAGGAAGCACTCCTGTTTGGATCTCTCGACAAACGTGAAACTCAACGCTTCAGTCAGGGTTACATCTTCCATTTTGACAAACACAGATTCAAAGTAGCCAATGTCACTGATGATGTTTTCATAGCCTACGGAATTCCCGATGCTGACGACATGCTGGTTCTTAGCGTTCTCCTGTGTCAGATCCATAAGCTGCAAGCAGCCAAGAGACCCGTTCACATCAAATGTGCTGCCCATGGAGACGTTAACTTTGGTGCCACCTATACTGGCAGTGGCAATTTTTCTGCCATATTTCTCCCCATTTGCCATCTCCACTGTCCGCAGGAGCAGTAAATTAAGCCTATGGATTTCCACTGCAACCTCGGTGTTCTGCTCATAGGTGGATTGGTAAGTGCCTTGCTCCCTAAAACTTCTTTCAAAATCCGTCATTAAAGGCTGGGGACTCATGTCATCTTTTTCCTTGGGGAAAGATTTTTGAAGAAAACCAATCAGTTCTACGATTGTCTCTGGGTTCAGGATAATATCCAAATTATTCACTTGTAACGATATGACCTGGAGAGTGCTATCTAAGTTCATCGACGGACACTCTGAACTCACAAACTGATATTCCAACTTGATGAGGGACTCTTGTTCTTTGGTAAGAATTTGGTCAAGTGAAGCACTAGTCACTGATCGGTCACTCAATGCATTTGCATCAGTTAAGTGGGCCATGTTGGGTCCAGAGATAGGAGACTGGGCCCTGCTATCCCGGAGGCTTCCTGTTGGAACGTCGAAACTCAAGTTCTTGTGTGAAGCCATCAAAAGATCAAAATCAGCCCCGTATGTCTGCATGGTGTCCACCAGAAGGAGCCCATGAACAGTTAGGGAGACTTCCGCATCATAAGGCCTCTTCACAAAGTGAGCGTTGGTGCCAAACACCTTGAGCACGGAAATGTACCGGCCATTACTCTCGACAGCAAGCTGCATACAGTTCACTTTAAATTCAGCCAGGAGGAGCTGCGATTCCACCAGGACCTCGCGAGTATGCTGCTCCAACATCACGATGCTCTGGGTTAAATTCATGACTGAATCTTGCAGACTTCCCCGCTGTCCTTCTTGGGGGAAAATGTTCTCTTTAATCTGAGTGTCCACAGTCTTCATTTCTGAGGAAGTCAGAAGAGCAAAGCAACTCTTTAAAGCAGATATTTTATCTTCATTGACATGGATTTTTAAATCTGGTAAGTTGCCCGAGAGCACGGCTCCTGGATATTTGGGATCTGACGTATAAATCAGTCGGCGTTCTAACTGGAGATGAACATTGAACTTCTCTACCACGTGAGTTGGTCCCACGTCAATACCCTGAGCATGTTTCCAATTGTCTTTCACACGTCCAACCATGATCTGGAGGTCCATGAATGACAGGGAGTACCTTTCATACATCTTTGTGCTCATTAAATGTGCTTGAAGTTGTTCTTCACTGAACTCAACTCCAGAAAAGGAAGGTGTCTTCTCGCCATTACTGCTGCTAGTCTCGGGTGGGGGAGTATTAGGAGGTGTGGCCAGAGGGGTCTTGTATTCATCATCACTAAATTGATTCTCTTCAGATGCTGACCCATCTCTACTTCTCCTCCTGGCGCCATCTACGGAGGGAAAAAAGAGAAGATTCAAAGAATATGCCTATTCTTTCCTTCTTCTGCCCTTGAGTGTAATAATTAAGAAAAGTAGACTCTGAACAAGTCCCAATGAAAAGCAACAAAGTGATCACTCGAGTATAATATTCTGTATCTACCATTTATTCGCAGTGGCTGTATCTAGAAACAAAAAGTGAAATTATATGAACATAAAGTAAGTCCGCATGACCCACTGACATATGAACACATCGGGGTATGGAAATCACCAACTGCTACCCAAAGTTGTTCTGCCATCACAGGAGCTGCCACAAGCCTCACTTCTTAAAATCATCTGTGAGTCTTGTTCATTGTTTCCTCTACTTTTGTCTATGTGGCCATTTTGTTTCCACACTAGAAAGTTACAAAAGAACAGAGGTCTCATCAGTCTTACTCAACACAATATTGCTACTGCCACAATCACTGCTTAACAAACAGGAAATGTTCCATCTATCACTTTCTTGGCTCCAGGTACACACTTTCTTAGCCCCACTCTTCTACAGCTAAGCAGTGCTGACAGAACTGGAAAAGCATGTCTCTAATCAATGCTACATGATTGTATTGTCTAAATCCAAGCAGGTGCTCTCTGTGTCTGGGTAATCCCTTCCTTCAGATCAAATTCCCTTTTTTTTTTTTTTAAACGAATGTTACTTGTACCAGTCAGAATCTGATACCAGTTAAATGGTGACAGCTTTGCCAATAAACAAGAACATACTCTTCCATGGCTAGGAAGGGAAACATATCACATTAGTATTTTTGCGCTCTATGAACATTTTTTTGTTTTTGTTTTGGGGTTTTTTTTTTTGGGGGGGGGGCATCACTGCCTCTGGTGGTTGTGGACGCTACCCAATGCCGCTCCTGAGGGCCACCGCTGGATTTGAACTGCCAAGCCCGCGGGCCGCAGTCCCGCACTCAACCACTTACGCCACCAGGGCTCAGTCCCCAAGTTCCCTTCTAACAATCCACTTAGCACACAGCTTTTCCATTCCTGCTTGGCCCCTCTAGCCACTTCTTTCCCTTCAGGACTTCTCAGTGAAGTAAAGTAAGGCAGAGATTATTTGATATGCTTCCTCAATGTCTTTTATCCATGAACATCCTCTTTCTTCCTTCACATCCCAAGATAAACAATGAATACTTTTTTGGCTCTTAGAATAGCAATGGAATTACCTTCCAGGAGTCTCTTTTTATGTATGCTCCTAAGTGGCAGGTGGATTAAATTTCTGTCACTGGAAGAAAGAACTAGGGAGTGATTGTGAAAATACAGAATGTTACATAGAAATAGAAAGAAAAATCACAAGGTGGGCTGAGCCCTGGTTGTGTGCGGGGCTGCAGCCCACAAGGTTGACAGTTCAAATCCAGCAGCAGCTCTCCAGGAGCAAGGCTGGGCTTCCTACTCCCACCAGGGCAGTGATGCCACAAAAAAAAAAAAAATCACAAGGTGATACCACTTCACCTCTACAGGGATGGCTATAAGAAGAAAGACCTTAACAAATGTCGGAGAGGCTGCACAGAAATGGCAACATTCGTTTGCTATGAACAAGACTGCAGAGTACAAAACAATGTAGCTGTTTTGAAAAAGAGTTGGTGGTTTCTCAAAATTTGAAACATAAGATTACTGTATGATCCAAGAATCCTACTCCTACTAGTTGTATCCACCCAAGACAACTAAAGACCTGGACATGAATATTCATCGCAGCAGCATCCATCAAAGGCTAACAGGACAAACCGCCCAAAAGGCCATCAACTCAAGAATGGATCAGTCAACTCTGGGAGAGCCTATATGAGGAGTTACTGTTCAGCAGTGGGAAAAAAACAGAAACAAATGAAGTACTGTTATATGCAACATATGGACCTATCCTAGAAAACAATAGGCTAAGAAAAAGAAGTCAGTCAAGAGGCCAAAGATTCTATCAGTCAGTTCATTAATCTGAAATGTCTAGAAAGGGTAAATCCAGACAGAGAAAACAGGATTAGGGATGGTCAAGGGCTCTGAGTGAGGACAAGTGGAGTGACTGCTAGAAGATATAAGGTTTCCTTGGAGGGGGTAAAGAAAATGCCTCATCACAAGTGGTAATAGTTGTACAACTCTATCAATTATACATAAACCGCAGACTTGAAAACTTTGAATGGGTGAACTTTATGGTAGGTGAATTATACCTCAAGAAAACTATTACAGAAGTAATGAAATTTGAAGTTCAAATGTTATATAAACCTTTTTTTAGGTTTTTTTTAGTTAAGCATAGACAGAGCTATCTCCCAACACATTTTCATTATTTCATATGCACATATTATTTTACCTTGGGTGTTTGTCAGTAACATTCTTCCTAGATCCACAACAACTAATACAGGATTCTTGAATTTAAAATCATCGGGAAATATCATCTGAGGGGCAGAAATATCTAGTCGCACACTCCACCGTTTACTTTCTTCCTGTTAAAAAAGAAAACCAGAATAAACTACAAGCAAACACTGCTGAACTGCAATTGCTAAAACTAAACAGCTTTAACAGTGGGCCTCCAGGGTTCCTGAAAACTACAGCCAGGCCTACAAACAATGTAACGGCCCATGAGAGCAGGGCAAGAAGTTTCAAACAAAAGCAGATTCAAGGCATTCCCCCCCCACCCCCCACCAAAAAAATTCAGCGTTTTACTCCCACCAGGACAGTGATGCCACAAAAAAAAAAAAAAAAAAGCAGATTCAAGGGCTGAGCCCCGGTGGCGTAGTGGTTGTGCGCGGGACTGCGGCCCATTGGGACGGAGGTTCAATTCCAGCAGTGGGGCTGGGCCTCCTACTCCCACCGCCGGAGAGCAGTGATGCTCCCCCCCCCCCCCCCCCCCCCCCCAAAAAAAAAAAAAAAGGCAGATTCAAATGCTTAAGGATTAAAGATATTACCACAGGCAAATGTCTAAATTGGAGACCAAAAAATGATCAAATTACTGATTTGAAAGGTTGTTAAGCACTTGAGTCACGATGATTCATGGTTTCAGAAAGATATTGTTTCTAACTAACATTTTTTAATTATTAGAGAAATTATGGAAGTCAAATAAATTTTTATTACTCTAAGGAGATTTTTTTTTTAATTGGCAGTTACTGGTAACTATTCATGTGCATGCCAAAATGCCTTAGTAAAAAAATATAAGCTTTGACATCTGAAATATAGCACACCAATTCATAAATTTATTCACTGTTCTTCCTTGAAACTACATTGTCCACAAAATCGCACATAATGTAGAAGCTGATTCATCTAGCATTTATCCAAAAGAGACCTCTTTTGTCTACAAGCTACTAGTACTGTTACACAATTTGTGTTCAAACACACCCATCCCAAAAAGCCGGGATTTTCAGCACATTTTTAACGCAAGTTTTGTGGTAAAATTAGGCGTCGCGGCTTATATTCGGGTCGCTCATAGGCGAGTGTATACGGTACTTTTCCATCCCATATTACATAGTCCAGTTTTATTTTGAAGGCATCTAGGGTACATTGGATTAGGCACTAACTAGGCTGGTAAAAGAGCGAGGAGCACTTCAAACCCATCAACAGTGCTGAGGAGAAAATGAGGCTGTCTGCTCCTCTACAGACGTAATGTCAGACACCCTGTGGAACAGTTCTACTCAGTCTCCTAGGGTGACTATATGTCAGAATCGATTCGATGGCAGTGAGAACTTTTTGTTGGTGAGAGTGTTTCTTGTGATCCCAAGCAGGCACTCCTCCGGGGAGAAACGGGCTTTCTGCTGTTTGCAGGCAGTCGCAGAAACTCGCAGGGGCAGGTCTACCCTGTCCTGTAGCATTCCTACAAGTTGCCATTAACTCAATGGCAGTGAGTTTGCTTTTATTTTGCTGATTTAATTTTTTTTTTAATTTTAACTTTTCTGCCATCCCTTACACTTAAAACTGGCTCAACCATTGCCATCTGGTCGAGTCTGATTCTCAGTGACCCTAAACACAGAGTAGAACTGTCCCATAGGCTCTCCCAAGATGTAATCCTTGGAGAAGCAGACTCCCTCATCTTCTCCTGCCCCCAAGAAGGCATAGGTATATCCTTTTTTCAACTGGTCCATCTACGTCGACTTCTGAGTGGTGCACCTCTGTGCCACACTGTCACATGCTGCTACTTAGGGGACTCTCCTTACTTCAGCTAATTGCTTAGCATCACGAAGTGATCACTGTACCCTAGAACAGAAATCAGGGCATGGCTACATTTGCTTTTCTCCTGACAACAGTAAGGGAAGTCTTTGGTGAAGCAATTACACAATATCTTATCTAGAAACTCAAGCACAGCAGAGTGTGTAAAGTGCTCTGAGATGGGTGATCTACGCATTCATTTCACTAATTAAATCTTGACTATAAGAGACATGAGGTTTTATCTGTTGCTAACTAATGAGAATTTCACATTTCTCAATCATTTGACCAATATACTTGATACAAGCATACCCCACTACAGTAGAGAGAGCAGTGGACTGAAAGAATGCTTGCCTTTCCCTCTCCAGGGCCCGCCACGTCCCAAAGGACTGTGTATGCCCACTTACAATGAAATCTCCCACGAGCAAGCGATCCAGGGTTTGGCGGATTTCTGCCTTGGTCTGCATCTTCAGTTTGTTGTACTGTCTTCGTGCAGCTTCAGCCACTCTCAACTCAAGTTCAGACTGATAACCAAAACCTGTGAGGGTGGAAATAAATAGGAGAGTCCGAATTTTCAAATGGCTGGGCAGAAGAAAACTCTGACACATCTATACTCTTCAAGAATCTCCGTCAAACCTGCAACAGCTCCGTCCTCAACAGGACCTGCCTTTCTATAGGGTAACGGCAATGAGGCAGGGATGGGCTGCAGACTCCTGGGGGTAGGAGCAACATAAAATTTCTTGAACCATTTTCTGATCATCTATCAGTGACAGAACAATGAAGCCGAGACATTTACAGGCGCTGCTTTTAAAAGATTAAAAAACTGGACCACACGGTTAAAAGGCTTCATTGTCATCGATAGGGAAGGGGAGGGGTACATTTGGAAAAGTACCATCATTTGGACAATTCCTGGGTGATAGAAATGCTTTGTCTGCACCCACCATCTCCAGCCTAACTTGGGAACACAGGGAACCCGTAAATGATACTCAACACCTGACAGTATTAATACTGTACCAGGCAGGTACAATAGTCTACTGAGATGGAAACTCTTGGGCATCCCTTCTAAGGTCACTGATCTAGCATATGCTGGGTAGCCAAAGAAATGAGGAGTCCCAGGCAGTACGCTCAGCTGTTAACCAAATGGCTGGGGTTTAAGTGCACCCGGAAGCCTGTACTTCTGGGAAAAGCAGCTCTGGAAAACCCTGCGGGACCCAGGTCTAGATGCTGACACACATCAGGTCACTGTGACTTGAAACCCACTCGCAGTAATTGGTTTAATGGAATGGGAAGTGTTTTTGAATGCATTCTAGAGGGAGGCAAGGAGAAAAGATCTCAGGATAGCGATTTCTCTTGGAAAGATAACTGTCACGATCCAGTTTCTTTGATGTAATAATGACCCAGGTAAACCCTACCCACTTAGCCCTTTCCATCACTAGCAGGCCATTCCAACATAGAATAACTCTCGCCCAGAAACGACGGAGATTTTTAACAAAGGTAACTGAAGAGTAAACAAACAAAAGGGTTAACCTGAGGTATGGACCTTTCCCTTGTAGAAAAAGTCAACCACTTTTTTAATCGCCTGGGGGTTATAGATGATGTTTAAGGGCCTCGTGTTCACATTCAGCCTTCTCTCAGAGTGGCTGTGCGCTGGATTCCTCTCATACAGCATCTCAAAAACGGGGTCATTGTCATCTGCAGCAAACAGAGAGAAAGAGGGAAAGGAAATGGGGCACAGCAAAACACACTCACCCTAGGCCTGTGAACAATTCGGTGCGGGGTGGGGGGCAATGACGTTTCTTAAAACATTTTCCCACTGAGTTCTCAGTTATAGATAATTCACATACTAGAGAGCGTATGATAGATTTGTTTTCACCATATAAAGGATGTGGTGCCACTGCTCTCAGAAGGGAAACCCAGGTCCTGCGGGTCCTGTGAGGTGGAGCACCAGCCCCAGTCACCGCCCAAGTAATGGCACAATTGAGAGAGCACCAGACAGTCTCCGAGGCAAACCTGGGTGCACAGCAGAGGCACTGGGAACAAAATGGAGTGAAAGCTGTGAAAGCCAGAACTTGATGGGGCTGCCTTTGCTTTTCCAGGTCTCACAAGTCAGGATGAGTCTTACCACTTTCATATTGCTTATTTTACTTATTACACTTGCTACTGTGGCTTGGGGGAAAGTTTAGAAAGCATGTTGGTTTTCCATTCAACAGCCCGACACCCTTTGTTCCATTACACTGGCTACAGAGCACCTCCACGCTGCTTCCTCCCATTTCCATCTGTCCTTCCAGCCTTCAGAGGTGTGTCCCTTGGGCAAATGCTGCCCTTCTGGTCTGTGCACTCGGTTCTTCTAAGGTATACGGACAGCAGGGCTCCTCTCTGGGCTACCATGCACCTTATAGACTAGTGTTTGGGTCAAAATTGCCTCACAGGGGTGAATTCAGTTCCAGGTTTGAAGAGTGACTAAGGGTCAAGAATATCCAAGATTCCAGCAGTCTCTATCGGACTAGTAAGCCTCATCTGTTTTATGACTTGAGTTTGGGTCCAAGGAAACTTCACACTCTCCAGGATCTTCTATGATAATACCCTTTCAGAGTTTTCAGGAATATCACCTGGCCACCATCTAGTTCTATCACTCCTCTTAATTTTTGACTGAAATATGGGAAACATTTTTGTTTTCCCTGAAAGGTTTCCACCTCCCACAGGCTCTAGCTTTCACAGGTTTCATTCACTGTACTATGTAAAGACTCTTGATCTGGAGTAATCAGGCTTATAAGAATTCACTTAAAAGCACATGGCACGTTCTGAAGAATCCCTGGTGGCACGACTGCCAACTGACAGGTTGGCAATTCACACACCCCACCCCTACCCCCCCAGGAGCTCCACAAAGAAAGAAAGACCTGGAGGTCTCATCTCCAGTAAACTGAGAGCCTAGAATGCCCCATGGGTCAGCTCCACTCTGCCACATGGGGCCACTGTGAGTCAGAATCAACTCAAGAGCACTGAGCAATGCAACAGCAGGACATGTTACCATGGTAGTGGTCGCTTTTGTCTGATGCTGCTGTTTGGAGACCAAAAGACTGAGAGACTCGGCCAACTTCTTTTTGCTGTTGAAAACAAGACAAATGCACAAACGTCAATGTGAGACAGGATTGTTCCCCACACATATACACACACGCCCATTATAGATATGCTAGCTGCACACCACCCAAATGAAACACCATCACACAAGGTACTGGTCACTGTGCAGCCTGGGCCCTCTAGAATGGCTCCATTTTTCCCAACCTAGGAGAACTACACCTTTTCCTTTGTACTGACAGCCTGCCACCTTGCACTCAGCACATTTAATAAGCAATCGCTAAGTGCTTAATATACATGCATAGCTATTCAACTTTTAACTCTCCCTACCCTTTTCCCAGCTACCACTTCCGCCCACGCTAACCTCAACCCCCCACCCCACCAAAAATTACAAAGTGATTGAATATTCAACTATTAAATTAAGACAAAAGATCTTATTATGAGTAAGCTGCATTTCCTATATTTTAAATTACATATATACAGAAAACTTGAAGTGGCTTTCTTTTGGAAGTACAGAAAGCTGGTACTTTCTATCCATGACTAAGGTCACAATGTATGAAAATGGCCATCAAAAACAAAGGAAAAGGGGGCTTAAGTAGAAGGAGAATGTTTCGAAAATGATGATGGCAACAAATGTGCAAAAGTGGTCTGCATACAATTGATGTATGTATTGATCATGATAAAAGTTGTATGAGCCCCTAATAAAATGATTTATTTTGCTTAAAAAAGAAACAGGAGGGCTGAGCCCTGGTGGCGTAAGTGGTTGAGTGCGGAACTGCAGCCCGCGAGCTTGGTGGTTCAAGTCCAGCGGCAGCTGGGTAGCGCCCACGCTCACCAGAGGCAGTGATGCCCACAAAAAAAAGAAAGAAAGAAAGAAAGAAACAGGAAAATCAAACATGGACCTCAAAACAAAGAAAACAATGGCATTCTCTTCCAAATTGACCTAGGTACTTGAATCAAAGAAAGCGTCTCATTGTAACTATAAGGCAGGAGGAGATGAAGGCAAAGCCACAATCTGACCACTACTGGCCTTCTAGTGAATGCACAACTGTTATTGACCCCACTTTGCTATTAATCGATCTCTCTCTCTCTCAAGACAACCAAATTTAAGAATGAACCAAGTGCCTGCTGTGTGCTGTTTGCCTGTAAGAGACACAATTCACCAACCCCCTCAACGCCTGAGTTATCTATCCACTGTTGTACACACTGGATTAGGGAAGACGAGAAGAGGAAACATAGTCCCTTCTGTAGCCAGGTCTCGAAGAAATAGTCCGCCCAGTCGGACTAAAAGCAAGGAGGAATGTCTTCGAGGAAGAGACTCTGCTAAAAGCTTCACGTCTGCAAAAGAAAAACAGAAGAGCTGATGCTGCGACGCCATAAAAGCCCAAGGTGTTCTGAAAGTCTTTATGTACAATATTGCTCAGAGAATCGACTAGTAGATCTTGTGAATTGTATTTCCTTGAAATCAGAAACAAACAAAAAAAAATCTATAATAATATGTAAAAGTTTTAGAAGCTTCCTAAGCAGAATGAGTTTTAAGCATTTTACCACTAAGTCTAAGAAATCTGCTAATTCACAACACAGTTTAGGCTAGCTCTTTTATAAAGGGTTGTTCGTCTCTCCTTTGTTCTCCCCCCACCCCCGATGTTTACCCTTCTTAAACTACCAATGAACTGCAGAGAAGTGTCGTCTGTGGGGACTGGAGACGATGATCCACACCAGCAGCTAAGCATTTACTGACCCTGTGCTGTTGAATCTATTCCAAGCCACAGCAGTCCTACAGGGCAAGGTAGAGCTGCTCCTGAGAGTTCTGAGACAAATATTTACAGAGGCAAGCAGCCCCATCCCGCTCTCAAGGTTCACACTGCTGCCTGTGTCATTAGGAGTCCAATGCCTCACCTACTGTACCACCAGCGCTCCTGGGACATTTATTACCTTGAATTCAGACACCAAAAGGAGTGGACTCCACCGGCTCTAGAGAGCGGCCGTACCTGAGAACTCCAGCTGCATGAACGCACTCTCGCTCGTCTGAGGCGCTCCCTGCTCCCCGTGCAGCAGTGTCACTGTGCCGCGCTGCAGCTGCACATTCAGCTTGGCAAAGACGTGGTCTCGCTTCGTGTAGGTACAAGAACCATCTGCCGTGGGGTCAAAAAACTCATCGGTGCCTGCGTGAAGGAGAGGATTCAGGAAAACAGTGGAAGGAAAGGGCACAGCAAATGAGTAACACTGATGACAGCTGGACAGGGCTGAACTGGTATTCCACTGTCCTAAGGGGAAGCCTACAGGCCTGGGTGACATTTTGTTCACTAAAGTAAAGTAGCTCCAACTCTCTTATGAAGGCTCTTATCAATGTATTATCAAGCCAGAGAGGATGGTCAGTAGCAATGTCCAATATAACACAAGGTCCTAATCTGCACTCTCCAGTCCAGTGACCACAAGCCACCTTATGTGGCTGTTGGCCACCTATAATGTGGCTCTTGGGGCAAATGCAACTGAAGAAATTAAATTTTTCATTCTGCTTCATTTTAACTCATTTAAATCCCCTGTTCGACAGTGCAGATTGAAAGAGTGAGCCTAGGTTGATAGGCCCATAAGCTTCCAGGTTTAACATTTGGGGCACTTGCTCAAACTAAGTTCTCTTACAACAGCTGCCACTTAGATCCACTGGAAAGTGTATCAACACTTAGTGTTAGAATTGCAAACAAATACCTCTCAAAACATTCCCTTACTCTGTCGCTTATACTTTACGAACATGAGGCCAACTGCATTCCCAATGTTTTATTCTTATTTGAAAAACACCATGGGTCTGTGCATCCGCAGACCAGATCTGATGAATTAAGTGCCTCCTTTCTCTACGGACAGGGAAATGTGAAGACCAGCCCCACCTTACCCAGGATCTCTTCAGGCGTCCACTGCTCATGCTGCTCTGTGGACAGGCCTTCCACTGGTTTCCCTTCAGGGGTCTGCTGCCCATACCAGCCTCCCCAGCCAGGAAACCAGGACTGCAGATATTGCAGCATCCCACTGCCACCACTGGTCTCTGGGTCTCCGGGGGAGTCTCCTGAAGAGTCAAACTGAGGCTCTCGTAGACTCTGTCAATCAAACATGCGCAAGTATAAGCACCTGAAGGTGAAAGGCAGCTGTGACGTGCCAAGTGGCATGTTCCCACCTAGAAGCCGACACACACAAATGCTGATGCACACAGAGGGGACTGGGTAGGAGCATATCTTCCTAGTGATGATTTCTTACCTCAGCCAGTTCTTCTTGTTTATGAAACCGTTCATGAACCAGTTCCCGCAAAATCTTCAGCTCCTCGAAGCTCTGTTCCTCTTCAATTCGACGCATTTCCTCCTAAACAAATATATGCTGTAGCCCCAGAGAGACAGAACACCCAGGAATAGGGAGGAGTCTGTCTCATGCTCAACATTTTCAATGAAGGTTTAACGCACAATTGATTGGGGTTTAAATAGCTTTTCCATAGAACCCAATAGATTTTGGTCGCAAAAGTCCCACTAAAAAGTGCCATGATATCTGGGCAAAGGGTACATGTTAAGTATAAATGAACAAAAGGCAGCCCTTTGCTTTCAATGAGTAAAGGAGTGTCTGCGCTGGTGCAAAATGGGTGGAGCCCAGACACAGTCTGCCAGGAGCTTTCATCCGCATCACCTCGATCGCAGTACCTCACGGTGGCTCAGTCAGCATTAGCCTCTCCTCCTGTGGAGGAACTGAGGCCTGTGTTTACACGGGAAGTGTGTGGGCCACCTCCAAACTCCTTACACTTCATAGAGGACATTAGCAAACACATGGTCACAGGAAGGTACAAAGGTAGTGGGTCACAAGCCAAGACACTAACTTCTAACGGAAACGAAAAGGAGATTATGTGTTTACTTAATGACTGCAGTTACAAGTCAGATTTCTTCCCCTCCATATCCTGCCTGTGTCTTTTTGAAAATGATCCAAAACAAAATGATTCTTTTAATAACGTCTCTATTAAGAAGGGTCCTATACTTCCCACTGGAAGGAGCCCTGGTGGCCCAGGGTTTAAAGTACTCGGTTTCTAACTGAAAGGTCAGCCATTCAAACCCACCAGCAGCTCTGTGGAAGAAAGGCAAGGCTTGTCTGTGTCCATAGGGACTTCCAACCTCAGAACCCTTGTGGGCAGTTCTGTCATGGCCGGCAGGGTTGCTGTGAGTCAGAAGAGACTCGATGGTGGTGGATTTCATTATACTCTGCATGTTAAGATGTTCTGGCAACACACTGGCAAAATACTGCTGTAAGGGGGGCAGTGCAAACCCAGACACCTATGGGAGAAAGATGTGGCAGTCTGCTCCTGTAACCATTACCAGCTTGGAACCCGATGGGGCAATTAGTTCTCCTCTGTCCTGTGTGGCCTCCAGGAGCTGGAATCAACTGACAGGCAGGCAGCAGGTACTCCACACGTTGATGATAAAACCATCTGTGCACGGCTCAATGAAAACCTCTGGATGAGAACACCTGCAGCTCAGGTTGTTCCCAGCAAAGCACCATTCCTTTGTGCTCGGAAGGCATGGTGGTATTTTCTACAAGTCAAATATCAAAAACCTGGCTAACTGCTTGTGCCAAAATTTAGAGGGTCTATCTAACAAGCTTTTTTGGTTTTTTTTTTTTTTTTTGGGGGGGGGAGGGAATTAATGAGCACAAAACCAGATTTAATTAGGAAGCTAAGCGATCCACACTGCCTTTTCCTAGTTTCCCAGTGGAATACCACACATGCGGTCTCTATGCTTCTGATCCTATAGTTCAATAAAGTCTGAACTTGCCCTCATCACCTTTGCCTAACCTCCCAAAGACTCCACCATCAACCAAGGGATTTGGGACAGAGAAAATCCAGACCAGAGTCTGTAGAGACTAGCTACTGATGTGGAGGCAAACAATGCCGTCTGGGTCAGGCTTTGAAAAGACATGGGGGTGGGGTAGGGCATGAGGCCTGGTGGCGTAGTGGTTCTGTGCAGGACTGCAGCCCACAAGGTTGACAGTTCAATTCAAGCAGCAACTCCCCAAGAGCAAGGCTGGGTTTCCTACTCCCACCAGGGTAGTGACCCCACAAAAAAAAAAAAAAGACACCGGGGAAGGCATGAAAAAGTCTCTCCAGGGTCCTACAAAGAGCGTCGAGGAAAGGAAGGTGCAGAGGCAAAGGCCTGGCAAGACAAGGCCATCTTTCCTTCCACCCGCACTGTGGCCAGGCTCTCTCTACAGGCAGCTGAGGTGGGAGGACACTTCTGGCCACAGTGAGGTGGGTGGCCTCCCCACAAGTCACAAGGAACTTGAAGTTTTCCCAGATCCTATTTCCTTCAACCTCTGAGAGACCAGCTTCACCCTCTGAATGATGATGAGAGACCAGAAACAACAGTCCTATTGTTTGGAGGGCACCATCTCCAATAGAGAAGTCAGGCCCACCCTTAAACCCTTACTTGCTGTGTCTCGTCTACTCACCTTGTCTTCAGCAGACAGCAAGGCCCCTTTCAACTTGTTGAAATACTTGTCAGTATAAGATACCGCATCACGGGCACGGTGCAACAAAAAGTCCCAGGTACAGCATTTCCTCTGCTCTCGGATCTTGTACAAGTTAGCATTCAGAGCAAAATACCACCACTCTCGACAGCTGAAATAGTCCATAACAAAGCATGACTTCTTACAAGAACAACAACCGAAAGGTATCAGTCCACCCACTTCTCCCCTGAGACATCATGCCTTTTGTCAACCATCAGATTATGCCTTTGGGACCAAGTTCATTTTAATATGGAAAATTCAATATGCACATATGCAGGCATAAGAACCAAAAACCTGCTGCCCAACATCAACAATCAATCAATTCCACACTTGTGCATCAATAACTATATAGTACTCAGTTGGTTTTAATTACCCATAAACAGCCCCTTCCGCTGACACAAAAAGCAGGAGGCCATTGCATAGAGTAAGTACCATCTTAAGAGAACTTCTAAGGGGGCTGAGCCCCGGTGGCTTAGTGGTTGTGCACGGGACTGCGGCTCACTGGGTTGGAGGTTCAAATCCAGCAGCAACGCTGGGCCTCCTGTTTCCACCACCAGAGGGCAGTGATGCCCAAAAAACAAAAAAAGAGAACTTCTAAGGACTTGACTCCTGAGGATTTTAAATGGAATATCAGGAAAGAAAACGGAAACATATTAGACTGCTAAACTTTTAATATTTGGATGGTCAAGTGAGGTGCATTGAGTGGCAGAGTGGTTACACGCTGGGCTGCCAACTGCAAGGTCAGCAATAAGAACGCACCACCTGCCCTGTGGGGAAAAGAGGAGGCTTCGTGCCCCTGTGGAGTTACAGTCCCCCGAACCCACAGGGGCAGGTCTATGCTGTCGGATAGGTTCACTGTGAGGCGGAATCGACTCAGGGGCAGTGAGTTTGGTTTATCACTGCAACATGGTTTGTTATTTTTGCTCTGGGAGTTGGAAGAGCCCTTGTTGCTCAGTGGTTAGAACTGTCTACTGCTAACCCAAAGGCCAGCAATTCACACCCACCAGCTCCTCAGAGGCAGGACTCGCGGCAGTGTGCGTCCATAGAGATCTCAGCCGAGGGAACCCTCCGGGGTCGGATCTACTCTGTCCTGTGGAATCACTAGCAGTCGGCACTGATAGCGGCAGGCTTTTTATGGGAGTTAGGGCACCTGCTATGCAAAGATGAGCAGTTGATCACAATAACTCGGGAGGGAAGACACAGGCAAGTAGGTTCAAAGAGCACTGCCAAGTATTTACTACCTCAAGCAGCCCCCTCACAGGAACAACAACAACAACAACAACTCACTGCCATCAAGTCAGTTCTAGCTGACTCGGGGCAACCTATAGGGCAGGAGAGAAGTACTCCTGTGGGTTTCGAAGACTGTAACTCTTTATGGGAGTAGAAAGGCCAGAGCAACTAGCGGTTTAGAACTGCTGACTTCGAGCTTAGCAGCCCAACACACAGCCACTACAAGGAAGCTGAAGAGCCCTTACTGTCGATAAATCTGCCACTCCAGAAGACAACACAGTAAGGATATTAACAACAACAAGCAAGAGGAGTGGTATTATAAAGACAATTTTTTAAAAAAGAAAATCAGCTGCAGTTTTATCTCCAAAGGACAGGAGCTCTGATCTTTTACCACCAAAGAAAAGGGCTGGGGGGTGGGGGGCGGTAAAAGTCTGCTACAAAATACACCATTTCACATGCACATTTACTGTGAAAACTTACTTCGACGATACTGCCACTTTGGGTTTCCATTTTCGGAACTTCACCTGCCTCTCCTTTCGTTCCAGCTCCTTGAGGAAGCCCATAATTTGTCGATACTGCAGCTTTTTAGTAGAAGTTAAGAGAGCCTACATTAGAACGGAGTTGTTTCTTTTACTCAGTGCGTTTATTTCTCTAGTAAGCACGAATCACACTTACCAATCCAGTGAGTTAAAAATCTAGTGCAAACTGAAAGAGCAAAGGCTATCACCAAATGGATTTCTCTCTGAACACTGACAGAGGAGGATTTATATTATTTATATTTCCTGTGTGTATCTCTTGTACTCTGCTCAGCAATTTAAAACGTCACACCAGAACCAGCCCAGGATAAACCCAAGTTAACTATGTAATTGGTAGCAGGGTTTGTGCCTAACATTTCAGACTGGAGAAAACACTTTTCACCATGTACTTGCTTTCCTACTGAGAATACTGTCAAAAAATACTAACAATGCTTTCCTCCCGCCCTATTTCCAACAGAATGTGAGAGCTGCAAACCCTGGAAAAGCAGCAGGTACCTGAGAGAGTTTCAGGGGAATCGTCTCCAGCTGAATATCACACTCAATCCGGGGAGTGTGCCGGGACCGCAGAGGCTCTTTGGAGCAGTTTCTCTTCAAAAGGGCAGACCCACACACAGGCTCCAGGATGTAGTGGTGATCACGGCTCTCCATGCTCCTGCCCATCGCCTCCTGCATGGCACGAGAAAACCTACCCTCTTCAGACTGTCTTTCTTTTTGGTAATTATGCTTTCATAAAGGGGAATTTATGGATCAAAATGAACAGAAATGGTCACGTTAAGCTGTGCAAGTATTTATAGAATCAAGTCACATGTTGGTATAGTACCTGATTGGTAGTACTGGTAAATTATATCAGAAGACAAATACAGAATTATAGAACATTAAACTATCTGCGGTTCTCTGGAATAAAAAAATTTACTGTTGGGTCACTCTGACTCAAAGCTCTTTAGCATTTATTTAATCAGTTTATATCTCTGAATAAGTTAAACATTCACATGGGTGAAATCCAATAGACAAAAAACATGCTTCAACCACCAAATTACGCATATACCAATGTGCATGCATGCACTCCAGAGGTATTCTGAGCTGACTCAGACAAATCCGGAACTCCCTACTTATTCAGCTGTTCTGACACAAATTATATATATATGCTTCATGATACAGGTCTTTGCCATTTTATCTAATAACATGAGCAAAGCTCCCATTCTATACACTAGCACGCCAGCCAAAGATAATCTCAAGTTGGGGAGAACAATGAGGCATCGCTGCTCACCTGCCTTAAATGACAGACTATAATTTCTTAAACGAGTGTATTATAATATATAATAACATATTATTATTTTTATAATGTATTCTAGCAAAAGATTAGACTGGGGTTATTGGCTGTTCTTTACAAACAGCAATACTTTACATCTGAAGACAAATCACAAGCTGAATAAATGCCCCTGGAATTGAAGTTTTAACATGGCATCATAAGAAAATGCTTTTAAAAAAAATGCTTTTAAAATCAGGTTTAAAATCTGAATGTCTGATAGATGGTGGCTAAGAAAATTAATAACTATACATGTCATCTGTCCAGATTGTAACAGTATGTAACTAGGACATTGATCAATCTTAAAAACAAAACTTTATGGTGAAAGGAGGGAGGAGAGGAAGAAACCAGAGAAATCTCTAGCAAACCAAACTCGCTGCCATAGAGTCAACTCTGAGTCACAGCAACTCCACACAGGGTTTCCAAGGCTGTAAATCCTTACAGGAGCACACCCCCCCTCCTTCTCTGGAGAGCAGCTAGTGGGTTTGCGGGACAGACCTGGTAGTTAACACGCTAATGCTGGCAGCAACACTGAGGAGCTTTTAGAAAAATCTGTAACACAGTATACGTGGAAAATACACAAAAAGCAAAACAGTATTATTGCCAGCGACATTCTTTGCAAGTAGCTCCAGGAAACAGGCTGGCTGGTGGGTGTCTATGGAGGAGGGGGATAGGAACGGGAAGCAGAGTCCCCGAGAACAAAGCTCACGTCAGGGTGGCCCTACACAGCTTTCCATCAATGCTGTGTTGCAATAAAGTCCTCTCCAGGAATCATACCTGTAACTCCACCTGAGGCAAATCCCCCAACAGAGTGCAATCGACATCCCAATAGATGCTAAACTCGGCCACATCTAATTGCTTTTTCCGCATCAATTTCTGCACCTGAGAACAGAAAGAAGGGGAAGAATAGGATGACTCTTCATTCACAAATTCAGTCAATGGTCCATTGGGGAAGAATCTGGCCCTTGCAAGGTTCTGGTGGTGCAAAATTGGATGAAAACATGGTCTTGCTATCATAGAGTTCAAAATGTAACTAGCAGGGTACACAAACATGCAAACCAATCATTTAAATAAGTGGAGGGAAACAGGGGAAGACTATTCAAGACACAATGAGGAAATGTCCATGTGCAGAAGAGTGTCAAAAGATGTGTATGTTTCGGGCTGAGCCCCGGTGGCTTAGTGGTTGTGCACGGGACTGCGGCCCACTGGGACGGAGGTTCAATTCCAGCAGTGGGGCTGGGCCTTCTACTCCCACCACCGGAGAGCAGTGTTCCCCCCCCCGCCAAAAAAAAAGATGTGTATGTTTCACAGTGGTTGGGATGGGAGGAAGAAATGAACTTTCCAGAGATGAGGGTCAATGACACAAAAGGCCTGCTAACTTGGAGCATGGTGAGTTCATCTAAGCAACGAGGACACTGTGAACAAATGTTCATGTATGTAGGGCTTCAAAGCGTTCATGGTAACATTCCAATATTTTTTCCACCAAAATTTTGAGAGTCCTTCCTATACAGACTTAGCAGTAGAGAGCTGGCTAAACCTTAGAAAAGCAGTGACATGTTACCAGGCAAGGAAACTGAAATCACAATAGGGAGCTTGAATCACTAAAGGTTTTGATCTAAGCATACACCATCATCATCAGACAATACTGTTTAGAAACAGAATTCTAGAAACAATGGAGAGCAGAGTTTCCTTCCATCCTGGACCTCTCCCCCCACCATTAAGCCAGAGAAAATGAGAAATGAGTTTGTCAAGATCACAATCAAGTTTATAGCATCAAGTTGCATTCAAGAGCATTTGGCTTCCAAATGAGCTCCAAGCAGCCTCCGCCCTCACCCCTGTGGGTGCCTTACAACGACAGCATGTGCATCCAGAGCCAGGGCAGGAGCAAGATGGGCAACGGCCCGAAGCTTTGATTCACCCATATAACAGCAGACAGGTTCCCAGAGTTTGTCACCGTGAGGATGGTGACAAAGACACACAATTGAGACTTTTTTTGCCGAAAAAAAGTTGACAAGACATTGTGGCCAGATGGATATAAATAAAATAAAAAGTGAAGGGGTGAACACAAAGTTTCATGGGAGCAGGGAAGGGGCAAACTAGCTGGGCAACCGAAAGGCTGTGTGTACGGCATGAGAGAGGAATATAGACATGTTAGGAGTGAGAAGTGAGTTAAGCTCCAAGGCTGGGCTGGCATGCTTTATCTGTCAAGGACCAAATAGTAAATATTTTAGACTTTGAAGGGATATTAAAACTCTATTTTAACTACTCAACTTGGCCACTATAGCACAAAAGCCCCACAGAAGACACTTACATGTAAACAAACAGACAAGGCTATAATCCAATAGCCAAGCAGCCAAGATAGGCAATTTCCCCCTATCTTCAGAGGAGGGGAAAAAAAGGGAGGGGGGAACCCTATGCAGAAAATCTCTGCAGGTAATATTTGCAGGTAAATGGAAGGATATAGGTGGAGTGGAGTCAGTGTGAGGGGCAGGGTAAGGTCTGGATTTGGCCAGTTGGTAAGTCCTTGACCTAGAGCTGGTCCACCCAGGTTGAAACCTATCTTTCCTCTCTGCAAGCAAGCATTCCTATTTATAAAATGAGGATGGAAAATCAAAGGACTTACAGCATGTAAAGCTCTAAGTAAAATAGCTGGCACATAAAAGGGCTCAAAAGATGATTTGCTGATGACAGTACAGGAACAAAGGGGAAAAAGCAGTTTCAAGAGGGCAAAATAGGCAGAGGGAATGCAATGAGACAACCTTGAATTACCAAGCCCCACCACACCCCACCTACACCCACACCCACCCCCGAGGGAGTGAAAGGCCATGAATGGGAAGGTCAGCAGAGAAGTCAGAGCATATGTCCAGAAGTAGCTTCCCCAGTTTAGCACAGGAGATTTGTTTGATAACAACAAAAGGCATGCCTGCCCTCCAAGGAAAGAATGCCACCTTACAAAGAGGAGGCCAAAGGACACAAGGCAAGGCCCCAGTCCTCTTGCCCCCCCCCACCTTCCTGGCTGGCCGTTCTCTGGCATACTCACAGGCTCATTCAGGGCATTCTGCATGGACACATTCTTGATGCAGACTCCAAACGCAAAAGGATGGGAAGGATTGGTGACTCCATCTTCAAAGCGCAAATGAACATCTTGAATTTTTAACTGCACAGGGGAGGGGGACAAAAGGGGAGAAACCCCATGCAGAAAACCACTGCAGGTAAAACACTACATATAGACTGGGGTCAAACCACCCCACTAAACCGCAGCCTACATTTTGTATGGGCACTTCCGTTACACACAGATCCAACACCAAGATCCATCACAAACAGAACATGGATGGTCGGTTCTACCCTGTTTTCTAAGGTCACTGTAGAACCGACCCTGTGGGCTCCTGAGACTGAAACTCCTTATGGGAATAGAAAACCGACAGCCAATGGCTTCAAGCTGTTTAACTTTGAGGTTATTCGTAGCCCAACTCAACTCGGGATGCACTACACCCAACACTTAAAATCACATTGTCCTGCACAGATCATTGGCCTATCCTCTCTTGTAACATCTTAACTTTGCCTCTTATGTCCCAGCACCTAGACCCAGGACCACCAACAGGGCATATAAACCATGTATGTACCTAAGTATGTATGTTTTCAAGGTAATCCTTTTAGGGGATGATGAAATTGTTCTGACAGTTAATCGTGATGATCAATTCACAAGTTTTTGAATATCCTTTTAAAAAACCAGAAGTGCAAACTTTAAGAGGGTGAATTTTATGTTGAGGTAAAGTGTCTCTCAATAAACTGTCTTTAAAAATAAAGTTAATATGGAATCAAAAGTCATTGACAGCTTTAAAAAAAAATCCTGCCAGAAGCAGAATTGAAAGCAGCCACCTCAATGTGCTAATTTTTTTGTCAAAGTTATGAAAACAACAGCCTCTGATTACCTTTTTGGGGTGGGAAGCAGTGAGCCGATTTGGCTTGTCAACTCGGTATTGTGTAAAAACCCTAGAAACATTTGCAAAAAAAGTAGCACATACCCTGTCTAATCTTTGAGGGCCAAATAAATCTGAAATTGAAGCAGGAAGTGTGACCAACAGCCCTGGGAGTAATGCTGCAAGTGGGCTGGTGACAATTCACCATGGAGCCCATCAGAAACCTTATCGGTCAACCTTTCTCATTTTACAGAAACAGAAAGAGGTCAGAGAGGGTAAGGGACCGGCCTTGAAATGATACAGACTGTGAAGCCTTGTGGGAGGTAACGCTTTCAGCAAATGGGAAGCCAATGTTCAAAAAGGAAGGGAAGCAAAACCTCCTACTCCCACAGCTAACTGAAGCAGAACCTGTGTCTAGCAGAGGAAGACTTGCTTGTCAAGTTCTCCTCCCTCTGGCCCAGCCCATAAAAGGGCACACCTGAGCAGTTGCCCTACAAACCCCTGTAGCAGGAAGGCCACAAGAAACAAGCATCTAAGGAGTAAATCGAATTGAAGCCTGCACAATCCCTTTCATGTCCATACTTTATAAAAGTCCACAGGACTTACCTCAATGTTCTCCACAATTCTGGTAACTACTGAAGCAGTAACTGAATACCAATAGGATTCCCCCTTCTGCTGGCGTTCGTTCTAAAGAGGAAAGAACCAGTGTTAGCAGCGTCTCATGCCATGCATGAGTGCCACACGACTAGGCTCAACGATGTCTGCTTGCCTTCCATTTCTCCTCCAGGGCTTGAAGTAGTGCTTTCTTGCGTTCCTTTTCCAGCAACTTCTCCTTCTCATCATTGAAATCCTGGATTTTTTCAGGGGCTCCAATTAAGTGAAGGCTGGAGATAGAGATCACCCAAGGGTCCACATGGGGGCGATAAAAAGGAATCTGAAGGGTTACTTTGCCAATTAAGCCTGTGAGAAAAAGGGAAATTTTATTAACTACCTGTACATGTTTGGAGTTTTTTTTCTTTACATTATCCTGCATTTTTCTAGTGGTGAAGACCAGGTATTACTTGTTTTAATTTAAGAAAATAGGCCACAGCCTTGCACATGAGAGACCAGTACTAGCAGGTTGAGGCCTGTAAGAACCAGGGCGAGGAACCAGAGGCAGGGAAGCTTCATCGCATCATGTGCAGCCTCTCTCCGCTGGAAACTCTCTTTCCCAAGAGCACGGCACCTGGAACTTCTTTGGTGTGTCTTTTCTCCCCATTTTCACTCACACACAATTCCTTAAGCACAAAACTCATTTCTTGCTCATTATTAATTGGTTGGTTAAGTCTTTTCCTTTTTGGCAGTACTTCCAATGTGCTACATATACTCTTTGACATGCTTAGGGTATGTCTTTTCTTAAACAGACCCGTGACAAACTGGAATGCAAGTAACATGTTATTTAACATGTTGCATAAAGAAAGTTCATTCTTTATGGAAAACGGGGGCTAATGAGAAAGTTCTAGGGCCTGGTATAATTGTGAAGACTTAATCCCCACATTCTACCATTTCTACCCAAACTTCTTAGAACACAACTTCTTAGACCAAACTTCTTAGAACACAACTCCTAAGAGGCACCATTACTCCAAGATCCACACACCTTATCAAATGCCAAACCTCTGAAAGCAGCTGGCTGAAATGAGCAAGCTTATTACTTCTGAGATATAGAATTCAAGTAGGATTTATTTGTGATACATATATATCTGATAATGTATATATCAGTTAGTTAATAGATGACCTTTGATCTGCTATATTTAAGATAACAGAATATCATTATCATGATATTTCTAATGCCATTACCAAGCAGTCTAGTAACACAAATTAAGATATTTTGCAACACTTTTTAATATTTTATTTTGGTTTTACCTAAAAACATGAAACTAAAATTTATGAAATTTTCTATATAGTTAATAGAAATGTTGATCATTACTGAAACTATACAGGAATTTTCACAATAAAGAATTCAAGCACAGGAATGAGTCCCAGTGGCGTAGTGGTTGTGCGTGGGACTGTGGCCCACTGGGACGGAGGTTCAATGCCAGCAGTGGGGCTGGGCCTCCTACTCTTACCAGTGATGCCCAAAAAAAAAAAAAAAAAGAGTTCAAGCACAGTTGCAAATTGAACTGAAATTAATTGACAGGAGGGATGCCTAACATCCTGCTAGGGAGATGA
The DNA here is from genome assembly GCA_004026705.1 of Nesogale talazaci. NCBI lineage: Eukaryota > Metazoa > Chordata > Mammalia > Afrosoricida > Tenrecidae > Nesogale > Nesogale talazaci. The sequence continues at coordinate 95,064 of PVJH01004509.1, forward strand.
GAGCATAACATAAAAGGACTTCAAACAGTCTACAGGAAAATGTTGTGTTTTAATGTTGTGTTTCCACAAACTCTTTGAAGCCCCCTCATATAACTCCTGTTGTTTCTCATTTTCAGAACAAATACAAAAAGAGTCATTTTTGCCAGTGTTAGAACTCATTAGTGTTTCAAAGAGCCTATCTCAATCCCTTGATCTGCCCACAGTCAGGGAGAGAGTCCATCATTCGGGAAGGATTTCTCCATTGGTCAGTGCTTTTGCTGTGGTTCTGGCAGTTCATCCAGCACCTGAGCTGATAAGACAGTCTAAATCTTTTGCAAGATTTCTATTCGATTTTCCAGAGCAATTGACCTGTACTGGAGTTGTATTTGGTCATCATGTAGTACACCAGTTAAGGGGAAAGTTGACTGATCACATCAATGAGCTAGCGGTGAATAATGAGGGATGGTGTCTAAATAAAGACTAATTTTATAACTGGTTGATTGATTAGTGAATATTTTGGCACTTGCCATTTCTTGTTGCCTTTGCTCAACCTAGTAAATGCTGAACTGTTGGCTTTATTTTTGTTTTTTGCACAACTCTGAAAAATTGTTGATCTCTATTGAGTATGCCAGAAATTATGAGTCATTTTAATGTATACATTAACTCATATATTCCACCATGTAAGGTACTCTAATAATGCCCATTTTATAAAAGAAAAAGCAGCCCCAGAGTGGTTAGGTCACTTGCGTAAAGTCACACAGCCAAAAAATGAGAGCTAATACATAAATAAAAGCACACTTCTCCACTGCTATCAGTAACATTTACAATGAGAACAAAATGCACTGTGTCTGGAACAAAGGTTTCCATACTTTAACAAAAATCATCACTACCTGGGTCACTTATTTAAAAAAGAGGGTCAGTACTACCCTTGTTAAGATGGGAACTTCCCCCCCCCCAAAAAAAAAAAATTGGGCTGAGCCCAATGCAGGAGTGTGGGAGTGTTTGAGTGCGGGACTGTGGCCCGTGGGCTTGGCGGTTCAAATCCAGCAGCGGCTCTCAGGAGCAGCACTGAATAGCGCCCACAACCATCAGAGGGCAGTGATGCGCCCCCCCCCCCCCAAAAAAAAAAATCATCCTAAGACAGGTTATCCCTGGCTTTTGACAAGCTTCCATTCTAACAACACCAACCTTAACGGTTCTAACACAGCTGAAAAGCTCTTTTTTTCTTCAAGTTTTCATAATTATTGCCTTTTATTATGTTATCTTTATCAATTCGGTTTTTATTTTGTTTTTCGTGGATGGAAACATTACAGATAAACTTAGATACAGCTTAACACTGGATGCATTATATATATATATATATATTTTTGGTTTTTTGGGCATCACTGCCCTCTGGTGGTGGGAGTAGGAGGCCCAGCCTTTGCTCCTGTGGAGCTGAAATTGTACCTCCATCCCAGTGGGCCGCAGTCCCGCGCACAACCACTACGCCACCGGGGCTCAGCCGCATTACATATTCTTAATGATAAAATGTATTTTTAAAAGCCCGATGATGGTTAAGTGAATTCGTCCTAACTCACTGGAGACCAGCTGTGCAAGGAGCCTATTGTTGGCATGTGCCAGGGAGTCGGTGCCCACGCACGGCGGCCTGATGCCCAACAGGACAAAACGCTGCACAGTCCTGCGCTGTCCTCACCATTGTTCCGGGGGCTGAGCCCACCGTTGCAGCCCCAATGTCAGTGCACCTCCTTGAAGGTCTTCCTGTTCACTGCCCCTCTCCTTTTCAAGCATGAGGTCCTTCTTTGAGGACTGGTCTCTCCTGACAAAGCAGCCTAGGGACCACAATTTAAGACAGAGCAAGGCACTAACACTTCTGGTCCTCTGACTTTCTAGTCAAACAGAGTCAAACTTAAGGGGTCCCAATTCCCAAAAAGATTAAAACTCAGAATGCCCCACTCTCCTTTAGTTCCACATACCGGCTTTGACTTCAAACGGTAACTCCAGTTCTTTCAAGGCATCCTTCTTTAAGGGCAAGTTTTCCAGTTCAACAGCACCTAAAAAAACAAAAGCAACATCATGGATATGCCTACAATGAGTACATTAGGTGACACCACCACAACCAACAACCCCCATGCCACCCACCCCCACCCCGGCCCTATCAGGTACAGAGCATGCATGGCTAAAAGCAAGTTTTATATATAGAACTGCACTATGAACAGCCATAGCCCACATGCTTTACTCCCTGACTTCCCCATGCGAACATGTAACTGGGCAGCTAAAGTTCACTAGAGAATAAAGGGTTTGGGGCTGGGCCTAGTTGTTGTTCTGTTTCGTCTTGTTTTTTCCATAAAGGACCAAAGAGTACTTTAAGTTTTAAAGTGTCTTTTTTTTTTTGGGGGGGGGGGGGGCGCGCATCACTGCCCTCTGGTGGGAGTGGGAGGCCAGCCTTGCTCCTGAAGAGCTGCTGCTGGATTTGAACTGTCAAGGCAGTGGGCAGAGTCCCGCACTCAACCACTACACCACCAGGGCTCAGCCCCTTAGAGTCTCTTTTACTTAGTCTCTTCTTTTCTTTTTTTTTTTTAATCATTTTATTGGGGGCTCGTACATCACTTATCATTATACATACATACATACATATATGTATACTTGTGCCAAGTACCTTCGCATGCCTGCTGTCGTCATCATTCTCCAAATCTCTGCTCTTCCACTTAAGCCCTTGATATCAGCTTCTCATCCCTTCCCTTCCCTACATCCCCCTGCCCCACCACCCTCAATACTTTATAAATTATTATTTTGCCATATCTTACGTTTGCCGACATTTCCTCTTGCCCACTTCTCTGATGACCTTCCTCCGGATAAGAGGTTACATATAGCCAGTGATTGGCTTCCTCTCTCTACCCCACCTTCCCTCCACCCATCAAGTAACTGCACTCTCACTGCTGGTCCTGAGGGGTTCATGTGTCCTGGGTTTCCCATAGTTCCAGTTCTCATCGGTACCAGTGTACTTCCTCCAGTCCAGTTGGATTTGTCAGATAGAATTGGGACTATGATAGTTGGGGGCAAGGAGCCTTTGAGAACTAGAGGGAAGTTTTATGTTTTGTCACTACTTCACTGCACCCTGACTGGCCCTTCTCCTCCCTGCAACTCCTCAGTAAAGGAGTGTCCAATTGCCCACGAGTGGGCCTGGGGTCCCGACCCTGTTCTCCCCCTCATTCATGGTGATGTGCTTCCTGTTTTTGATGCTTGGTGCCTGCTCCCTTTGACCCCTCGTGATCACACAGGCTGGTGTGTTTCTTCCATGTGGGTTTTCTGCTTTTGCTTTTTTTTTAAACTACTTTTGAAAAGTGTAAAACCACACTTCATCATCAGCCCCCTAGTTTGAGCTAGGAGTCCCTGGCTGGTGCAAATAGTAAACCTGTTCAGCTACTAACCAAAAAGGTTCTGGAAGTGTAAGTTGGCCTGCAACCGACTTCCAAAAACTCAGCTATGAATCACCAAAGGTTAGAATCCACTCAATGATGCTTAGGGAAAACATCCACCAAAGGATCCTTAACATCTAAATGCCTAGGATGCAGACTCCTGGGTCCCAGCCCCCGTTTTGTGAATTAGAACCCCTAGGTCTGTGTTCTTTTAAAAAAAAAAAAAAAAAAAAAAAAAAGCTCCTTCCCAGCTCACCCGTCCCCGCACAAAGAGTTTAATACACTCTCAGTTTGAGAGCCTAGAGTCTAGTTTGGTTGAGGTTGTTAATGGTCAGCAAAAGAAGTATGATCTTCTGGAAAGCACTTCATATCGTATGTCTTCCTTTGCATGTCCACTTGCAGGTGTAATAATAACCAGCCAGAAAGCAAAGGAAAGGACAGGACCCAGAATTTAAGATTTTTACATTAATTTAAGCCTGAAAGGGCTTTCTCTGGAAGCAGTTCTGAAGGAGTAAGACCAGAGGGTGCAGCGAATCCTCGGTCCTAACTAGAGATGTCATCCATTCACTCACTCACACGTGGGACTGAGCTCCTACGCTGCACTAAGCAGCACGCTGACCACTGGAGAGGTAGAAAGATAAAAGGCACTGCCAAATCGATGCGGAAGACAGTCTACATGTAACATAACTGTTCCTTTGCACACCACTTAACAATTTCTCAACCACGAATATCAGTCTGAGATGCATCGACTCAAGAACAGGGAGTGCTGACACCAATATTCAGCAACCATCAACTGGTAAGAGGACTCAAAAGTATGCCTTTTCCCTCGTACAAGAACAGTGGCAGCTTCTGACCTCCTCGGTCTTCACAAGAGGGAGAGGGAAAGAGAGAGACTCACTCTCAGCATCAGCCCAGGCCGATTCCCAGGAGATGGGTGTCAACTCTCCTACCTTTTTACCAGTTCTAACACCAGCCATCCCTCCCCTGACTTCCTCTTGCTGCTGGCTTCGCTGCAAGGACTACACAGAACTCACAGACCATAATCGGGGGGTGGCCAGGGGAAATAACTTACAATTTAGATTCACAAACAAGGGTGCAGTTCTTTGATCAAGACAGCATCTTCTCAGCCATGCTAGCAAGCTGGCCTCTCTCTGGCCCTTAGGCACTCTACAGCTCAGGAAAACCTTACACAAAGCTCTGCAGCTCTACCAGTAACGACTGAGGCACCTCACTCCTCCAGCAAGTCTCCTGCCAGAAGTTACTCGGCTCTCTTGCTCCATTGGCCAGAAAGTCCACCAAGTCATGTCCTGGAGGTCACCTGGTTGTGCTGCCACCATTTCTCTGCTGCTGCTGCTGCTCATCATGTCCCACGGACTCTGTGTTAGAGCTCCTTCAGATGCTCACTCTCTTTCCCTCCCCCTCTCCCTTTGGTCGAGGACAAGGGTCAGCAAACCCTTGAGACTGAAGAGCGAATCCTGTCCCTCCTAACAACTTTGAAATCACTCAAGACCCTTAAATATGTTTTTCCAAACAAAAGAAATCACCGTGATCTGAAATAATAACCTTCAAGTGTTTTCAAGTGACTTCAGAGCCTCACATTCACACTGAAAGAGCCACACGTGGCTCACGAGTCAGTTTGCCGACCACTGGTCTAGGAGATTCTCAGTGCAGGGACCTGGGATCAAAGGAGATGCTTCCGAATGGCTCTGCTTTTTTGGTGGTTGTGGGAGCCCCTTTCTGTCTTTGCATGGTTCATTTTAAGTTCGGAGGGATGACAAAACCAGCCAATCTTCTATTTTAGGGTCCTATACACCTTTTTACATAGTCCAAGAGCAATATTCTCCAGGGAATGGATTGAAGCTGTGGGCTGAAACATAAGACTTGTGAGGATGGTAGAGGACCAGATGATTCAAATGCATCTAACAAAAACTACAACCACCTCCCGGCCCCGGTACACACAAGAGTACCAAGCACCTCATTTACGTTGTTAACGAGCTATCCAATTCCTGTTAGGCCACCATCATCCTCAATTTGCATGGACTTCCAGAAAACAAGTACTGTCTTGAAATAAATGCAACTTGACTGATCCTTGGAAGAAAAGGACAGTGAGACCACTTCACATTCTTTGGACATGTCATCAAGAGAGATTAGTCCTCGGAGAAGGACATCATACTTGGTAGAGGGCGCACCAAAAAAATATGGCAAGCCCTCAAGAAGATGAACTGACGGAGCAGCGACAACAATGAACCCAAACGTAACAATTGTGAGGCTGGCACGGGCCAGGCAATATTGCATTCTGTTGCACAGAGGGCTGCTCTGAGCTGGGATCAACTCACTGGCACCTAAGACAAGACTTAGAAGGGCCATAAAAAGGAGTGCACTGCTCCTCTGCTTCAGATATAATAGCACAAGAAAGTTATTCAGTGTTCCCTTAAGAGATTATTCAGACCCCGTAGATTATTGATTTCCAAAGAAGTACTCAAATTTAGCAGTTTGGCAGATTCTAAGCTAAGGGAGTCAACTTAGTTCTCAGATTTGGGGGGGGAACACGTGTCCACGAGGTACCAAACACGCCTTAAGTCTAAGCAAAAGGGAAATGTGAAAAAGTCCCAAGTGCCCAGAACCAGCTCCACTTTCAGACTGAGGAGAAAATGAGCAGAAGCACTGTGAAGGGGAAAACCATGAAGCAGGTGCCTTGTCAGTGAAGTGTACCTTCAAGGAGAGCGGGAGAATACTAAAGCCTATTTTTACTTTCGAAGAACACCATTTGCCCTTGGAACAGTCCCAATTTTCAGAACCCAAGAGTCGACAGACGCTAGGTTTCCTTGGCTGCTATGGAGCCTTGGGGAAGTGGATGCTGGAAGATGGAGAGCAGGCAGCAAGGGAGAGGGGCGAGGAAGGAGAGGCACTAGATGAGAAAAGGGACCTGTCGCAGGAAGGTGAACAGCCCATGAAACAGGCAAAATGAAGGCTCTCTATACCCACTCATTCAAATGGGCGTGCACCACAACTATTTGTGCTGGCAAAGGTCAGTCCGGGGGCCAGGCAGGAGGTGAGCAGTTTAAATAATATGATTTTTGCTGTTGCTAGTGGCTGTTAGTCCCAGACTCATGGAAACCGCATGGATGGATGTAACCCATGGGGATTTCATTGGCTAATTTTCAGAAGTAGACTTCCAGGCCTTTATTCCTAGTCTCTCTTAGCCTAGATGCTTTGCTGAAACCTGTTTGGCATAATAACATGTAAGACTCCATGAGCAGATGGGTGGTGGCTGTATGTGAAGTGTACTACTGGCTGGGAATTGAACCCAGGTCACCCCCATGAAAGGCAAGAATGTTACCACTGAACTGCTAATACTTTCTTTCTAAATAACAATGCATTTATTTCCAGGCTGATAGTTAGATATTTGCTCACTTTCAGGCAGGTAATTTTCAGGCTTATTCGAAATGTCTCATCTAAAATGTCTTTATCTCAGATTATTTAAAAAAAAAAAATTGCGCCAGAAGGGTCCTGATCACGTTTCCCGGCCACGCCGAGCCAACTTAGGGCTTTCTATCTCCTCCTCTTCTACCTTCCACCATGTCGGCTGTGAAGACCCTAAACCCCAAGGCCGAGGTGACACGAGCCCAGGCGGCCCTGGCAGTCAACATCAGTGCGGCCCAAGGGCTGCAGGACGTGCTGAGGACCAACCTGGGCCCCAAGGGCACCATGAAGATGCTCGTTTCCGGTGCTGGAGACATCAAGCTGACCAAAGATGGTAACATGCTGCTTCATGAAATGCAAACTCAACACCCAACAGCCTCCTTGATGGCAAAAGTCGCCACAGCCCAGGATGACATCACTGGAGACGGCACCACTTCCAACATCCTGATCATTGGGGAGCTGCTGAAGCAGGCAGACCTCTACATTTCTGAAGGCCTGCATCCCCGCATAATAACCGAAGGCTTTGAAGCGGCAAAGGAAAAGGCCCTTCGGTTTCTGGAGCAGGTCAAAGTCAGCAAAGAGATGGACCGAGAGACACTGACCGGTGTGGCCAGGACCTCACTGCACACGAAAGTCCTCACAGAGGCTGTCGTGGACTCTATCCTGGCCATTAAAAAGATGAACCCATTGACCTTTTCATGGTTGAGATCATGGAGATGAGGCATAAATCAGAGACTAATACGAGCTTAATCAGAGGGCTAGTTTTGGACCCCGGAGCCCGACATCCTGACATCCCGTACATTCTCACCTGCAACATGTCCTTAGAATATAAGAAAACAGAAATGAACTCTGGCTTCTTCTACAGGAGTGCAGAGGAGAGAGAGAAACTGGTAAGAGCCGAAAGGAAGTTGATTGAAGACCGAGTGAAGAAGAGCTGAAGAAGAAAGTCTGTGGCAATTCCAGTAAAGAGTTTGTCAGTAACCAAAAGGGAAATGACCCCTTTTCCTTAGACGCCTTGGCAAAGGAAGGCATCGTGGCCCTGCACAGAGCCAAGCGGAGAAATATGGAGAGACTGACGCTCGCCTATGGTGGGGTGGCTCTCAATTCGCTGGACGACCTGAATGCAGACTATCTGGGACACGCAGGACTCGTCTATGCGTACACGCTGGAGGAAGAGAAGTTCACCTTCATCAAGAAGTGCAATAACCCACGCTCAGTCACGCTGCTGATCAAAGGACCAAACAAGCACACCCTCACTCCGATGAGAGATGCCATCCGAGATGGCTTCAGGGCTGTCAAAAATGCCATTGACAATGGCTGCGTGGTTCCTGGGGCTGGTGCCGTGGAAGTGGCCATGGCAGAGGCTCTGATGAAGCACAAGCCCAGCATCAAGGGCAGGCCCCAGCTCGGAGTCCAAGCCTTTGCTGACGAGTTGCTCATTATACCCAGGGTTCTTGCTCAGAACTCTGGTTTTGACCTTCAGGAAACCCTGGTCAAAGTTCGGACTGAGCATTCAGAATCTGGGCAGCTTGTGGGTGTGGATTGAACACAGGTAAGCCGATGGTGGCCACTGAAGCAGGTATATGGGATAACTACTGTGTGAAGAAAAAGCTTCTACATTCCTGCACTGTGATAGCCACCAACATTCTCCTTGTGGATGAGATCATGAGAGCTGGGATGTCATCTCTGAAAGGCTGAGTTGAAACTAGCCTGCCTCGTATGATGGGGATCGTGGAAGATTATACAGAGTGATCCTAAGAACATAGCAATGGGATCTTTGTCCAAGCTGAAAGTGATTCTCAAAGGGATTTTCTGTTCCTATATTGTAGCAGGAGATCATGGCCACTTAAATTCTGGAAGTTCGTAAATTATAATTACAGTATTTTTTAAATGGCACTGAAGTATGTACACATAGAGCAAGTTCTTCTGTCCATGGAAAGAAGTGATGTTTTTTCTTTGGCCTACAGTACACTTAGACCATGCATATATTAACTTCCTTGTTAATAAATGTCTTCAAAAATTAAAAAAAATTGCTAGGAGTGGGGCCTTTGGGCATTTTCCAGCAGTGTCAGATAGTGCCAAATTCTCTCCTCTCTGTTCTAGGTCACACATGGCCAGAGAGAGGGTTAGAGTAAAAACACAACACGGGGGAGGACTTAGTGCCAAAATAAGACAGCTGTGCCCACTGTTATGGATCGAATTGTGCCCCTCAAAAGATATGCTTAAATCCTGAGCTACACAGATTTTCTACTACACATCACCACCTTTTTGTATCACCCCATAACACAGAGTCTTACTCACAGCAGGTGCTCAATCAATGTTTGTCGAGTGGCTGAAAGAGTGGAATCTTACAGTAAGTGCTACCACTGTCCTTCCACTATTCAGATGTGACTTTGTTCTTTTATTACTGAGAGTACATGAACACAAGCTATTCTTGCAACTCTAACCTCTGTGCCTGTGCAGTGAAAGGACTGCAAATCTTTCATAAAGAATTTTGAAATTTACTTGTCCAGGCTGATGAAGATCAAGGCTTGCACCCTTCAGTACAGATTATTCAATGTAAAGAAAACTTAACCCATCGCAAACAGATCCCAGGTTTACTCGTGTCTATGGTTTAATGCAAAAAAAAAAAAAAAAACTAACAGCCAAAATACTTGGGTAAGTTGGTAAAAAAAAATCCAGTCTTTAATGTGTTAAGATTCTCAGAACTGGAACAAGAGGGAACCTCATGATTAATGAAAACCAAAAAATAAATAAATAAATAAAGTTGTCAAGGATTTCTTCTTGCTTAGACCCACAATCAATGTTCATAGAAACATCAGTCGAGAGACCAAACAATACATTGCATTGGGTAAATCTGCTGCACGAGACCTCTTTTAGTATTGGAGAGCAAGATAATTACTTTAAGGATAAGGTGCACCAGCCCCAAGCCAGGGTATTTTCAATAAGCTCCTATGTATGTTGTATACTGAATAAGGAAAGCTGAAGTTGGGCACTGAGTAAGGTAGCTGGAGAGGAGGCAATGCATTCGAATCATGGCACAGGTGAAGAATATTGAAAGTGCTATGGACTGCCAAGAGAGCAGACAAATCTGTCTTGGAAGAAGTACAGCCAGGAACATTCCTTGGAAACAAAAATGGCAAGACTTTGTCTCTCATGCTTTGGGCATGCTATCTGAAGAGAGCCCCCTGGGAAAAGGACATCACCCTGGTAAGGCAGAGGGGCAGCAGGAGAAGAGGAAGATCTTGGACCAGATGGATTAACACAGAGGCTGCAATAAAGGGCTCGAAGACGAGAATAAGTGTGAGGATGGTACAGGGCCGCGTGGTGTTTTGCTCTGCGGCACGCAGGGTGACCGTGAGTGGGAACCGACTCGGTGGTACCTAACATCAACGACAGGTATTTGCTTTGTTTTTTGAGACTTGCTGGCCGTTTCTTTAAACATTACAATGCAGTGTAATCCCGTGCAGTGGAACCACTTTTATGTGGCCTTTCTAGCCATGTCTAGTAATTCCAACACATGATTGGGTGAGACTATGTAAATGAAGTGCTTTTGGCGCACCAACGTGATTGAATAGCTTGTTAATCCTGCACATAAGGTGCAAGGCACCCCTGTGAAGGAAGGGATATGCAAATACGGTGTGTGGAACCCTAATGAGAGGACTGGTTAGTTTGTTCATCCAACCAGGCTTGAAATGAGCCGTCTCAGAAGCAGACAAGGGAACTCTTGCTATCTTCAAGAAAGAACATGGTTCCTTTGGATGCGAGATCCCTGCACTGAGGACCTCAGAGAGGTAGGACACAAAAAGCTGTAACACTGGAGAAGCCTGGGATGGGAAGAGGTGGTGGTAGAGAAAGGGTAGCAGCAGAAGCAACAGAAGATGGTGTGGTGGGCTCCCCCCTATGGAGCAAGAAAGCAAGGGACTTGGTAGTGGAGTTGGGTATCTCTAAACACTTGACAGCGGCCAGCTCACCAACTGCGAGAGACAGAAGACCCCTTCCTGAAGTATACTGGCCGAGTGCAGTGCCTCTAGTTACTCACTGGTAGAGTTAAAGAACTTTGTGACACTTGCCTTAACAGAACAGAGACTGAGCCAGTCCTAAGTCCTATGGGTCAGAGACAGGCCAGTCTGCAGCCATAAACTGTATCCTGAGTTGTTTGTGATCCTGAATTGTAACCAGTTACCTCCCTAATAAACCCCATGAATGTGTTTATGGTTATGAGTACTATATGGTCATTGAAACAAATTACCAAATCCAGCAGAGAAGCAGAGTGCTGTGGGAATGCTGACAGGACTGACAGTGGAGGGTGGCAAAAGGAGGTTTGTTTGACCTCTATAGCTTTGGGCTGGTGCTGATGGCAATTCTCTTGCCCCTTCATGAAGGAAAAACAGGCTAGATGCCTCTATTATGCCATCTTTACCTGTACACTTTTAATGCACGCACTTAAAATGTTGTAAAACTTTTTGTGTGGCAACTGGATTTCTCTTGTTATCACTTAAATTAAATGAGGCCATACCAGTGTAGGGTAGGTCCTAATCATAATCCCTTCTAAACTATGTTTCTCTCTCTCTCTATCTGTCTCTCTCTCACACACACACACACACACACACATACACACACGGAAGACATAATATGGGCCTCCATCTACAAGCCACCAATTGCCTAAAAGGCTCCAGGCTTCCCACAGCTGGAGAAACAAGGAAGCATCTTCCCCTGGAGCTGACAGAGAGACAATCTGGCCCTGCTGAGGCCCTGAATTTGGACTTCTGGAAACAGGGAGATGATAACTTTCTCTCTAAAGGAACCCACTTAGTGGTATTTTGTTATGGGAGCCCTTAGAAACAAAGACACCCACAGCCCACCGTTCAGATTCCTCGAGGTGACGCTGGCAGAAAGCACAGACCTTCTAGCCCCAAACTACCCTGAACAGGCCTGCCTCCACTCCCATCCTCCTCTCCACTTGCCATGTTGAGGCCCGCTCTGTACCACCTGTCTAATTCCTGCGAAGACCCAGCCCAACAGCCACCTCCACTACAGGATGCCTGGCTCCCCTCCTCTGGACCCCAAGGCATAACGGCCGCACCTTTGGTGTAAAACGAAAGCAAACTCACTGCCATCAAGTCCCGGCTACTCCGAGCAACCCCGTGGGGTTCCGAGATGGCAACTGTTTACAGGAATGGGAAGCCCGTTCTTCCTCCCGAGCAGCTGCTGGTGCTTTCAAAATGGCAACCATGTGGCTTGAAGACCAGCACACCCCTCCTACCCCAGGGTTCCTCTAGTTTACAACGTTCACATTCCAGACCCGCACTATGGCGTCACTGCTGCCTCCCCATCAACAGGAGCCCTGGTGGCTCAGCGGAATGCATGCTGGGTTAGGCTGCTAACTGCAGGGTTAGCAATTTGAAACCCCCAGCCGCTCCAACACGGAGGGTGCTCACATGGAGGGAGACCGCCCACGGGGGCAGTTCCGCTCTCTCCTGCACGGTCGCTCTGACTAGGAGTCAACTGATGGCAGAGAGAAGGCTAACAGCTCTCTGAGGGCAGGGACTGTCACGGCAGCTACAGTCCATAACTATAATAATGCAATACCTATCACAAGAGCAGCTGGCCTTTCGGGAGATTTCCCTCCAGGTCAAGCTCTTCATGAGCACTATCTCCTTCACAACAGTTTGAGCACATGCTACTGTTGTCTCCGCTCTGGAGAAGGGCTTTGCTAGAACAGCACGGAGCTGGAAGGTAATGGGGCCAGCATTCATAGGAGATCCGTCCGCCCTGCAGCAGCAAGGAGGAGTGCGTGGCTGAAGATAAGCCGCCCAAAGTCACAGAGCTTGTCACAAATCCAGGGCCTTCGACGCTACTGCTTCCTCTTTCTGCATCATCCCCTAACAGAGTCTAGCCCTGAGGAGGGCTCGGTCCTTGTTTGCTGAGTGATGGAACAGGGTGGAATCTTCCACAAGTACCACCTCTGTCTTTCTTTACCTTGAGCACATGTGCACAATCCGCACTAGAAGTCAAACCCACCAGCCAATCGTGTATTGTTGATCCCAATGACAAATAAGTAACCTTGCCTGAGGATCCACTACAAACAAGGCAAGAGTGATTCTCAGAAACCTGTCAGGCTCACCAACCCAAAACAAACCCAGTTGTCAGGTCAATGCTGGCACCACAGAACAGAAGAGAACCACGCGTGGGGGTTTCCGAGGCCGTCAATCTTTGGGAGGGTTGCGGGATGGGGTTAAGCAGTTAATATCTTTAGATATGTTTCTTCCTCGCCTTTTTTCTGTCTAGATGACATATAAACACATGTAAGATAGATACTGCATAATGGAAGTCAAACCACGAGGGCTACATATACGGTTTTGGTTCTTTGCACTTACCAATTGTCATAAAGAGTTTTCCAGTTCATGGCTGTAAATCCTTATGGGAGCAGTAAGCCTCGTCTGTCTCCCTCAGAGCGGCTGCTGGGTTCAAACCACTGATCTGTGGTTAGCAGTTCACCCACTAGTAGTTTGCCCACTACACCACTAGCCCCACAGTTAATCCTCACAGTTTTATAAAATAGTTCAGATCAACTCCAATTTACAGACAGGAAGGCTGAGACGTAGAGAGGGGAGGGCCTTTGTCTAAATTACTGTGGATGAAGAAGTGGGACTCAAACCCAGTTTGGCTGTAAAATCGATACCCTTGACCACTACTACTGCAGTGCCCTCTGCATCTCCTAAAGCATTGTAGATAGGTGGATAGAACAATTTTTTCTCTTTTCTCCTGACCTCCACTCTGAACACTGCTTACCTAAGACCAACAAATGGCAACATCTTTTACAAAGCCATTCTCTCAGCACACCGCCACACCCTGGCCAAGAACTACAGTGTGCTCTGCAACTGATAAGCCGGGGGAGCTCACCCTAGCACTGGTTATGAAAGAGAAACTGGCTGTCTATTCTGCTGAGACACAGTCCTCAAATTCCACAGTGGTGATCAAAGCCAAAGCAGATGTTGTTCATTTTAAGTAAAATAGACACAGAAGGACCATCTAAAGGACCAGATATGCACACATATTGTTTCAATATATTGTCTAAGACTGCAGAGATTAGAAATCTGTTATTAGGAAAAACTTCAGGCAGGGTCAGGTACCACAAATCCCTACTTAGCCATTTCTTCTTCTTCTCATACCAATCCTAAAAGAGTCTTTTACTAGCAAAGTTTCGATTTGCAGTTTGCTTTCTAACCCTTTCTACTTGCTCCATACAATGTAGTTACCTAGTGATGTATCTGAGAATGTCAATAAGCAATCAGAGAGGTGGACTTGGCAGTCCTGTTGCTGCCCTTTGAACTAGTCCTCCTCTTTCCAACAAGCAGCTGACGTCTAAGGTAGGAGAAAAAGAAAGGAGACACTAACAAGGAAGCCGCTTCTGTGACCAGTGTAAGGGAGGAGAGACGGGAGGTGTGGTTGCTCCTGCAGCCCATCCCTGCTGCAATCGCTTCACTGGCTTAGCTGGGTCACCAACTTAGCAGGACAATTTTGTCACTGCTATCCCTGCTAACCGTTCCAGAATAAGAGTGACTTGTCACACCTCACATTCCTAGGAAGATGGGGTTTTAATGGATTTGAAAGTTGTCATCTCTCTACTTTCCCATGATTCTACACACCTACAAACAAACAGACTTTCTCATCGCCCTCCACATGGGTCCAGGGGTTCCACTTTGAGTTGGGCAAAGATGATTTAAATTAAAGCAAAGAAAAGGAAAAAATGCACTTGACCAAACAAATCATTAGGCTGCAATTGCCAAATACATGCCTAAGGTTTTACAGGTAAAGTTTTCCCCAACATGGTGATATCTCAGACCTTCAGTTAAAGACCTCACAGAAATGTTAAATTTTTGATTAGGCAGTGATCCCATGCCAGGAGGCTAAGAGCTTGAAATGTTATAGCAGTTGAGCCTTATAAAAACCCTTTGGGGGCTGAGTCCTGGTGGCGTAGTGGTTGAGTGCAGGACTGCGGCCCACAGGCTTGGCAGTTAAAATCCAGCAACGGTGCTCCAGGAGCAAGACTGGGTAGCTCCCACGACCACCAGAGGGCAGTGATGCCCCCCCCCAAAAAAAAAAAAAACACAAAAACCTTTGGGTTCAAGTCGATTCTAAAAAATGGTGACATCCTCTACCCCTCGCCCCCCTCTACCCCCCAGCAAGCGTAACAACCCTCTTTATAAAGATGACGAAAGACCGGAGTCTATGTCACCGTGCACACAACTAATAAGAGGCGGGCCAGCAAGTAAAGCCAAAGGCAACGCCATGGAAGCACACTGTGGCTGGTCCCTAAAGCACCAGAAGGCTGGGACAGTCACTAATTAAAGCAGCCACCCATGATGCAGCCTTTTTGTTTGTTTTTAAAGTAGCTCCCTAAACTCTATATTCATGCCACTGCACACTGTTGCTCTAATACTCACCCCTGTCACAGGGGAGAGCATATTTACTGAAGTCATCGGAGCACCGGCTGTTGTTATTCTGAATCCTATGAAAGACATGCCACCTCCAACCCTTTGCAGCTTCCCAAAGAGAAACGTATGCTCACCTTTCAGCAGCGCAACTGAGAGCTGGTCAGTATTGAGGTTGTTGACGTATTTCCCCAGGTAGGTATTGAGGACCCAGGCTACGAGACCTTCCAACATGACTATATCCTCAGGGAAGGGTGGTTACCAATCATGGATCATTCTTTATTTCTTGCTCTCATGGTCACAGAAGAATCTACAGCGAAAGCAGGGGGTGGGTGTGAAATAACAGGAAAACTGGATGATTTCCTACAGCATTCCCTCCCACCCCTCAAGGGGGAAGAATGCAAACGACAGACTTTTTGAAAATGGGATGAGAGATAAGTAAGCTGTCCTCATCACTAAACCAACCGAGAGCTAAAGCAAGCACTACATCTTGCTAGAGTCACACACAAAGTAAGCCCTCCAAACCTGCTATTTAAGGGTGTGCCTGTTTGGGGCGTCAGGGCTCTTTGGCCTGTTTGCTTTGGAAGGAGATCCTGTTGTCCTGATTGTCCGAGTTGGCAATGCTCAGCCAACCATGACATGTCTGGAGACATTTAGATGTCCGGACTGAGGGCTGGCTAGTGGCACCGGGTAGGTGGGCAGAGACCAGAAATGCTGGGAAACCACCTACAAGGCACAGAACAGCCTCACATGCAAAACACACACAACAAAGTGTCCAACCAAAAAAATGTTAATCGTGGGAAAATCCTATTGGGGCAGAAGGTAAAAATGCCCTGAGGTTGAGGCCTGAACTCCACAATCTGCACTGATCCTCACTAAAGCAGCCCAAACTCAATTGTGCCAACGTGTTCATCGAAATCGTATATACAAGCAAATAGTAGCAAGAAGACGGTGTTTGTTTGGTTGTTTGTTTGTGGGGGTTGGCTACTCTTAAATGTCCTAGAGATGCGTTATTGGTATCTGGAGACCCAGTGATGCCGTTACAATGAAGTGTCCTAGTTAATAAACCCCCAAAATGCTTGGGTTCCAACAACAGCATTTACAGTCAACTAGTCTGCTATCATGGTGTATATCAGAAATAATTTTTAAAAATACAGAGGGCATGATTATTTTCTGGAATTTAACAAGGGACATTGAAGCTCAGAAGTTTGAATGGGTTCTTGGGTCACTCAGCCGATCCCAATTAGAACTGCAAGCACCAAGGCTGGCCCTGGGCCTCCCCGATGGGTCTTCACCTGCCACAATGTCCACTCCAGATTTGCTGTGGCTCGGGTCCCACTTGGAACCAGCCCACTTGGAGGATCCTTTCCAAGCGCACTGCCCCACCTCCAGGGATTCATCCGCCTGCCAGCAGATACTCTTATCCCAACTGACAGGTTGCCACCAAATTAAGACTTGTCGCAGGAGGTTTTGTGAGAGGCAATTTGATCTCCAGGAGCGATTTGCTTTTCTTTGTCAACAGTATCTTCACTTCCAAACAAGATTAACTTCTATTTGTCAACAAAGATTTTTTTTTAAGTCTTCTTTTCTGCTAGGAGTTTGGCAATGTTTATTTAGCTATCTCGGAGAATAGGTTACAAAAATAACTACATTTAAATAAGAAATGCTGGAGAGCGTAAATGAAACAAAAACCAAAAACACTTCTCCATTGTAAACAATGTGAGGAAACAAATTGTGACCCTGACTAATCTAATCCTAGGACTGAACTTCAAAGACACCAGGCAAGGGGCCAAGGTCGAGTAGTCTTTATTTGGGGAATTGTTCCCCTGAACGCCAGGTCTCTCTGAGTTTCCCACTCAAGGGAAACTGCTGTCGGCAAGTCCATAGGATCAGACCCGACTCTGAGGCCCGGCGATGCAAGGGCGCAAAGTGGATTTGAAGACGCCCTGGGGGGTAAATTGGAAGTCCAAACAAGAGGGCATCCATTGGCTCTGCTAAGCATGGAGACCGGGCTTGAAGCCACTTCAAGGCTTCACTTAAGGAGTCTGGTGTCAACGAGGGCCGCCAGACTGGCCAGGACCCTAAAAGGTTGACACCAGGGGCCATCTGGGCTGCAAGGCAAGCTGCCTGGCGCGGATGCCCACCGGGCCTCCCCAGCTCGGCGGGGCAGGTGACACCGGGGGTTCAGCGTGCTCCGTCCGGTGCGAGCAGACGGCCGGGCACGACCTTGAGCCCGGCCCCTCCTCCGAGGGGCGGCAGCGGGCGGCGTGGGGCCAGAGCCCGGGAGCCCGGCCTGCGCCCCGCGCCGGAGGCCTGGGCCGAGCGCGCAACAGGGCGGGCAGGGAGTCCAACAGGAAGGCCCGTCGGGGCGAAAGCTGCCCGGAAAGCGGGGCTCCCAGCCCCGGCCCTCGGAACCTGAAGCCGCCTCCGGGGAGGGTGGCACCCCCACCGCCCACCTTGGGCACCGGGCTTTTACACTTGGCAGGGTAAGGCCCGGGGTCAGAGGGGAAGGCAGGTGAGGGGCCTGACGTCCCCTCCCTCGGAGGGGGGCCCGAGGCTGGGGGGTTCGCGGGGACGAAGACAGCCTGGCCTGGCTGACGTCCCAATCACCGGGACTCGCATAGCGACCGACCGGGCTCCGGCGGCGGCCAAGTGCGGGCTGACACACACACTCACACCCCGCCCCGGTCCCCCGTGCCGGGCCGTCTGCCCGGCCGGAGCTTGGCAAGGGCGCCGGGGGCTCCGACTCTCCAGGCGCAGGGGTCCCCGGAGGCTCAACCCAGCCCCGATCCCACGCCTGGGGCGCCCGCGGGAGCTCGGCCGCAGGAATCACCCGAGGAGCGCGGGCCTTGGGCATCTCGGGGGTCAGCCGCCCCGGGGCTCCCCCAGAGCCGCTCAGCCGGCAGGAGGGAGAGCCGGTCGCCCGGCTCCTCCGGGTGCCCAGCGCCGCCCGCCGCTCAGGTGGGCCCGGGCTCCCAGATCTGAGGAAGCATGGAGGCGGCCGGCCGCGGGCCCGCGCCAACCCGCCTGTCCCCGGTCCCACCCGCCGGCCGGCGCGGGCCCGCCGGAGCCCCTACCTGTCGACGTCCCGGGCCGCCCGCCCCAGCCCGGCGCGGCGCTGCGCGGCGCTTCCTCCCAGCAGCTCCTCAATGGCGCTGGCCCGCCCCGACCCGACCAATCGAGCGGGCCACCGGCCGGCGCCTGGCCAGCCGAGCGCCGAGTCATCGAGGAGGCGCCCCCTGCCGGTGGCGGGCGCTCCTGCAGGCTTCCCGGAGCCTCCTGCGCCCAGAGGTGCCCAGGCTGATGGACGCTAGAGAACAGCGGGAGGAACTGGGTCCCCCGGGAAGGCCAGGGCCACAAATGAATCGAAGATCGGAACTCAGAACGCTACCCCTTACAACGCCCTGCCTTTCTGCCACCAAACCAGAGACCAAAGTCACTCCCATTGAGTTGATTCCGACTCATTGCAAACCTGGAGGCCAGAGTGGAACTACCTCTGTGAATTTCTGGCGCTGTGACTTTTCACAGGAGTAGAAAGTCCCAACCACTGATCTTGCGGTGAGCGACCCGATGTGTGACCACTAGGCAGCCTGGGCTCCCTTTCAGCCTGCTGGAAAAGTGTAACTGACCTTAAGTCTAGTTACCAACCGTGCTGGCGCTCCACTCAACAGCCACAGGGATCTAGTAAAGTATCACTAAACCTATGTCACTTCCATGCTGAAAACAGCCTCCGGGTGGCACTTAAATTAAACCCACATCCAGCATCCAGGTCCTAGCGGATTTGGTGCATTTTCACTTCTGCCACTGGTTCCCTGGCTCAGTCTGCCCTGGTCTCCTCCAGCGCTTCCCTGGGACCGCTGCACTTGCCATTTTCTCTCTCTCTCTAGAGAGAGAGAACACGTCTCTCACAGGCCAGAGCAGTTCAATGGACTCACAATGCGAGCCCCATCGGTAAATTTAAATACCCTAGGTGGTATTTCTGACAGGGAACTTCCAGAAGTTCAGGCCAGAATCAGAAAAGGACATGGAACAAGAGATATTACTGCAGATGTTAGATGGATCTTGGCTCCAAGCACAGAATGCCTGAAGGTTGTTTACTGGGACTTTATTGACTATACCAAAGCATTTGACTGTGTGAATCATAATAACCTGAGAAGCATGGGAATTCCAAAGCACTTCACTGTGCTCATGAGGAACTCGTCCACGGATCAAGAGGCACTTGGGCGAGCAGAACAAGGGAACACTACCTGGCATGAAATCAAGAGAGGTGTGTGACAGGGTTGTGTCCTCGCACCGTACCTGTTCAAGCTGGGTGCCGAACAAATAATCAGAGACTCTGGATTGCGTGAAGAAGAATGTGGCATCAGGATTAGCGGGAGGTTTATAACCTGCAATATGCAAATGGCATAACCTGGCTTGCCGAAAGTGAGGACTTGAAGCCCTTCATGATGATCACAGGCTGCAGCCTTCCATGTGGATGATGGCTCACTCTGGGTCCTCACAACTGGATTGAGGAGGTAACATCATGATGAATGGAGGAAAAGGTTGGTGTTGTCAAGGATTTTGTCATGCTGGAGTCCTCAATCAGTGCTCATGGAAGCAGCAGGAAGAGATCAAAAGATGCAACGCAACTGGTAAATCTGCTTCACAAGGACCTTCTCAGAGAACCGAAACCAGTGGTGTCACTTGGAGGACTAAGGTGCACCTGGCCCAAGCCAAGGCATTTTCAGTCGCCTCATGTGCCTGGGAAAGGTGGCCATGGAATAAGGAAGACTGAAGTCAAATCGATGCATTTGAATCGTGGTGCTGGAAAGTGCTATTGAAAGAGCCATGGGCTGCAGCGAGGATAAACAGAACTGTCTTGGGAAAGGCTGCTCCTTAGGGGCAGGGTCTGCAAGGGTTCATCTTACATGCTTTGGACTTGTTGTCAGGAGAGACTAGTCATGGGAGAAGAACACCGTGCCTGGTAAAATGGAGGGGTGGCAAAGGAGAGGAAGGCCCTCGGCAAGATCGACGGACCCTGTGCGTCTGACAATGGGCTCAGGCCGAGGGAAACTTGTAAGGACGGTGCGGGACTATGGAGTGCTTTTTGTGCGGCGCATAGAGCCACTGTGGGTTACAGCCCCCTCGATGCCACCTCACAACAACAACAGCTGGCATTTTCTTTGTTTCTTCTGAATTAATCATCATATGGGGGACTCTTCACGCTCTTATTACAGCAGTTCTCAACTTGTGGGTCATGACTTCTTGGCAGGGGGAGGGGGGTGTCAAACAACCCTTTCACAGGGGTCACCCGATTCAAAACAGTAGTAAAATGACAGTTATGAAGTAGCAGTGAAAATAATTTTATGGTTGGGGGTCACCACAACATGAGGAGCTGTTTGAAAGCTGCATTAGGAAGGTTGAGAACCACTGTCTTATAACGATCCACACATCTGTATCAGGCACATTTGTACATTTGCCGCCATCATCATCATCAAAACATTTTCTTTCTGCTAGAGCCCTTGGTATCAGCTCCTCTTTTTCCCTCCCTCATCCCTCCTCCCACCCTCATGGACCTCTGATAAATTATAAAATATTATTATTTTCATATCTTATACCATCCACTGTTTCCCTTCACCCTGTTATTCATCCCCCTGGGCGGGGGAGGGAGGTGTTATACATTGATCATTGTAGTCTGTTTCCCATTTCTCCTTCCTCTCCTCCCACCTTTCCCCACCCTCATGGTATCACTACTCCCCCCATTACTGTTCTTGAGGGAGTTATCTGTCCTGCATTCCATGTGTCTTCTGTACTGAGCTCTTATCTGTTCAGTTGGTACTTTCTTTAAGGGAGAAGATGAAATCCATTTTAATTCTATATCTAATCTAACATATTCAAAATATTATTTTACCATGTAATAGAAAAAGTATTCGTGAGCAATTTCAGGGTTTTATTTTCCCTCACCTCAAATTTCTGAAATCCAGTAGATACATGACACTTAGGCCACATCTCTATACCAAGACGTCACCTCTCAAGTGCTCAGTAGCCCCACCTGGCTGCAGAAACATCTTAGATCATCAGAGAGAGGACTCCTTGTTCAAAAGTCCAAACCCAGAGAGGCCTTCCTTGCCACCCTGCCCAAAGCTCCCATCAAGCTCTGTCAACTACCAGTAGCTGGTGAGTCAATTCCGACTCGGGAGTTCCCCGCAGGAGTCTGAGTACAATTTACTCCACAAGACTTTCCATGGTTGTTTTCTCACAAGCAGAGTGCCAGGCCTTTCTATGGAGGAACTTCTGGGCAGGTTTGAAGCCTCAACTTTTCATTTAGCCACTAAGAGTCTTAACTGTCTGCCCAGCCAGAACGCCTCTCCACCATGAGTGTGAGCTCCCAGTTGATTCGACTCCCCCTCAGGTGTCCTCCACTGTCGTCCATCCGTCCGGAAGGCAGCAGAGCAGCAGGTCTGGTGAGTTGAACTGCTGACTTCGGAGTTCGCCGCTGCACCGCCAGGACTCCCTCCCTGCTGGATTTGCTTCCCAGCATCTCTGCACCACGGGAGTCTGCTGGTGACTTGCCTCTCCTCTCTAGAAGTTTCAGGAGAGCCTGGGTTTTCTCTGTTTCACAGATGGCTCTTCAACACATAGAGGTCGCAGCAGCAGAGAACAAAATGTGCTATGAATAATAGGATGAATGAATGAATGCTTTATCCCTCCACTAGGACGAGAGAGGCAGGAGGAAGGCTTCCAGCTCCTCATCTTGAGAAAGCAGGAAGCAGATGGCAACGCTGCGATCATGTGCTTACCCTAACAAGGATCCGCCCTCATCATGCTAAGTTTGGGAGGCAGGCAGACACACCGGTCACCCTTCTAAAGGCGGCCTGGGATCCGGGTGTCCTCAGGCTGAGGTTTCCCTATGAAACAAAGACACAAGGCAGGCAGCTTGTCAAAGCTGACAAATCCGAGTCCAGATCATCTCATTAAGACTCCCCTGGCTTCCTCGGGGAAGCTTGTTAAAAACGCAGGCGCCTGGGCCCATACGTTGAACCACTGTGATTGAAGGTCCTTGTGTTCTCAGTTTCTTTTCTTTTTTTTTTCTTTCTTTCTTTTTTTTTTTTGGCCTCACTGCCCTGGTGGGAGTAGGAAGCCCAGCCTTGCTCCTGGAGTGTTCTCGGTTTCTTCTAAACCAGGGGTTCTCAACCTTCCTAATGCCTCGACCCTTTCACACAGTTCCTCCTGTGGTGACGACCCCGGCCATCACATTAGTTGCATTGCTACTTCATCACTGTCATTCTGCTACTGTTGTGAATCGAGCGACCCCTGTGAAAGGGTCCTTCGATCCCCAAAGAGGTTGCGACCCACAGATTGAGAACCGCTGTCTAAACCAACCAATCTCCCTGCCATTGAGTTGATTCTGACTGACAGCAACCGTGCGAGGACAGCAGAGTAGCACAGACCCCTGTAGGTTTCCAAGACTAGAGATGTTTACAAGGATGGACGCCTTTTCTCTCCCCCAGGGAACAGCTGCTGATATTGTGATTAGCAGCCCATGTGGTAACCAAGGAGGCCACCACCCGGGGCTTCCTCCCTTCTAAAGCTGCACCTGCCCTGTCCGTCCAGCAGGGCTCCTTCTAGAAATGAAAACAGATGTCTGCATGAAGACTTGTACACGCATGCTCACAGCAAGTTTCATCACCATAGCCCCAAACTGGAAAGAGTCACACTGTCCATCACCAGGAGAACAGACAAGGAGATTGTGATCTCTCTATGTCATGGGAGATTGCTCAAGAAAAGAAACAAACCATTGGTAGAGGCACCTTCTTGGATGACCCTTCAAAGTGTTGTGCTCTATGAAGACATCAAACCACGAAAAGCACTCGCTGGACCGATACCACCTATAGGAAACTCCAGAAAAGCCAAACCTGTCATGGTTGGAAGCAGGCCAATGATTGCCAGGAGCCAAGGAAGGCAAAGGCGAAATGGACCTGGGAGGGCACACCAGGGAACTCTGGGAGGTGATGGAACTGTTGGAGATCTTGGTGGTGGTGACAAGACTGTCAGTGGGGCTTCAAAAGTGGGGACATACCACTAAAAATAGTTGATCACTGGCATTTTTCCAGGGCCTTTGGAAGACCTCCATCCCACACATGTGTCAAAATTCATCAGTGTGCTCATTTTTGGAGTGTATTTTATGTAAATTACTTATCAATAGAGCTGTTTGGTTTTATTCTCTTTTTAAATTCCTGCCCTGATAGAACTTACATGCCAGCAGGAAGAGAATGGGAGAGCAATAAACAAAGTATAAGTAACATATAGTCCACGAGATGGAGAAAAATACTAGTGGGCGAAATAGCGGCAGTAGTGAGACAGGACGGGGAGGTATGCAGGTTTAGAAGATGGCCAGAGAAGAGCTTACCAAGAAAGTCAGTGGTTCTAAGTGAGAGAATCTTTAAAGGCCCAGCACCCCAACAGGAGGGGTTGGACACTGTTGATCTTGCCCAAAACCTGCACTGTACCACAGGAGAAACTGAGGATCACAAACAGGAGAGGCATACTCCAGGCCACACAGAGAGACTAGCAAAATCATAACATGAGCCACATAAATCATTTTAAAAGGTTTAGGTATCACATTAAAACAGCTAATGAAGAATGGACCAAATATTACTAATAATACTTCTATTTAACCAAAGACTAAAGTGCACCAGCCCCAAACCATGGTATTTTCTTTTCCTTTCTTCTTTTTTTAGATGTTTCTTGTGAGTTGGATGTAAGCTGACAGAACAGATCAGTTTTCCATTCAGCTCATTCCCATTTTGTCCCCGTTTATTGACTGCAATCTCCACGCTGCAGCATCACTCATCCCACTTCCTCCCTGGTTCCCATTGTCATTCCTCCTTCCCTAGCCCCTTTGGATGTAGTCTTTGGGTCAGTATTGTGTTTCGCTGTCAGCTGCTTGATTGTCCTGAGCTAGGTGTAGCGCCTTGTTTCATTGGTTCCAAGCTACAGTGTGTTCAATCACCTCTTGTGTATGCAGAAGCTGAGCAGTGAATAAAGAGGCGTGGAAAGGACTGGTGTGCTGGCCTTAGTGTTGTCCAAGGAGATTGAATGTCCCATGATGGGCAGCCAGAGAACAAAGGAATTTACCTTTGAAGAAGTACAGCCGAGACGTCTCTTTAGAAGAGAGGATAGCAAGACGTTGCCTCCCATGCTGTTGGATGTGTCTCCAGGAGGGTCTCATCCTGGGAGAAGGCCATCATGCTTGGTAAAATAAAATGAAAAGCTTCACTGCTGTGGAATCCATTCTCCCTTAAAGGGACCCTGGAGGACAGAGAAGAGCTGCCCTTTGGGGTTTCTGTGGCTGCAAATATTTATGGAAGTAGAAACCCTTTCTCCCCTGGAATGACAGGTGGGCAAGAACTGCAGACCTTAGAGTTAGCAGTTTAATGCATTACCCACCACATCAGGGTTCCCAGAAGAGAACAAAGAGTAGCCACCTTTTCTCTCTGAGTTCACCTGCTTGGGCTATCCTCCCAAAGAGAAGGATATGTGGGTCAGGGCCAGTGGGGCGCCAGAGACAACACCCTCTAGCCTCAGAGTCCCTTCCCTGGATATCCTGCTTAGTCTCTTTCTTCAGCTTCAACTACTCAGGGGCAAGGCTGGGTGGGGGGGCTGGTTCTGGGGGGAAGTAGACTCTCCTGATGCAATAGATTGGCTTGCAATTCCCCTGCAACATAAACGATCTAGACACCCGTGTTTCAGAAGATGGAACACACATGGAATCAAATTGGCTATATCTGTTGGAAGAGACGATGAAGAAACTCAATATTATCAGCCAAAACAAGGTCAGGGATGACTGTCGGACAGACCATCAATTGCTCATATGACAATTCATGTTGAAACTGGGGGAAAAAAACTTATAAAGGTCACAAGAGCTAAAGTATGACCTTACGTTTATAACTTGAATCTAGAGAACATCTCAAGGACAGACTGACACATTCAAGACTGATGACAGACCATCTGATGAGCTGTGGAATGGCACCTAGAGAATCATAAATGAAGAAAGCAAAAAGTTGTGGTCGTTAATCATTTGTCAATTTGAGGATTAAGCGTGTAAGATTGGAGTCTAGCCTGTCAATCAGGTGATAGTCAATGAGGCCTCTGTGGGCATGGCCTTCTCCTGAGAGTTCTAGGAAATCTGGTACTTTCCTTCTTGGAGGCAGGAGGTGCTCTATCTCTCTCTGCCACTTCCTGTGAGACATTGTGGCTGACAAGACTCCAGTGGCCTGAACCTGACAAGCCACATGGATAGAAGCAGATCTCTGAGCAGGGAGACCCCTGCCAGTGCTGAGATGCTTATAATGCCACTGGTTCCAAAGACTGTCTACCCACTGGCTTGCGATCGTCCTAATTTGGCTTCATTGCAGGTGTTTCCTGAGTGTGGAGAGGACTTTATAGATTGGTATTGGTCAGATGGGCTAATATCAGACTTGTGACCTTGGACTGGACTGGGTTGGGATGTTTTCTTAATGTACAATTACCCTCTATATAAAACACTCTCGTATGCATATGTGTGCTGACGAATTTGTTTCTCTAGTCTACCTAGACTCACACAGTTATTAAAACATAGGACAGGCTGAAAATATCAACGTGAGTGTCAGAAATGATTCTGAAACTTGCTCATGAATGTAGAGTAGCTAAAACAAAGGGAAGAAATGAAGTAAAAGAGCCGAACAGACATTTTCAAAGGTCAGCCCAAGGAGACAAAGTGAAGGACTATAACAAGATGTGCAAAGGCCTAGAATTAGAAAGTCAAAACAGAAGAACATGCCCAGTCTATCTCAAACTGAAAGAACTGAAAGGGGAAAAAGGCAAGCCTCTTGCAAAAGGGAATGCTGCATGGTTTAAGATCAGGAGGGATACGCTTCGAGGTTGAAGCCTCTCGCCGTACTTGTTCTATCTACATGCTGAGCAAATAGAGCAGCCGGCTTCTATGAAGAAGAACAGGACATCAGGATTAGAGAAGGGTTTATTAACAACCTGACGAATGCAGATGACTCAGCCTTGCTTGCGGAACGTGAGCAGGAATGAAAGCCCTTGCTGATAAGAGAATGGATGACAGCAACTCCGTGTAGAGAAAACCCGAATCCTCACAACTGGACCAACAGGTGACATCATGAGAAATGGAGGAGGGGGGAGGCTGTCGAGGATCTCATCTTGCGTGACCGACAATCAGTGCTGGTGGAAGCAGCCGTCAGGAGATCAAAAGACGCCTTGCATTGGCTAAATGTGCCGCACACGACCTTCTCAGAGCAGTGAGAAGCAAGGGTGGTACTTGGAGAACTAAGAGATGCCCGGCCCAAGTCATGGTGTTTCCCATTGCTGCAGATGCATGTGGAAGTTGAACATCGACTATGGAAGACTAAAGAAGCCTCGATGCATTTGAATTGTGGTGCACGAGAAGAATATTGAAAGTTCTATGGACTGCTGAAAGGACAAACAGATCTGCCTAGGAAGAAATACAGCCAGAAAGCTCCTTGGAGGCTCCAAGGATGGGCAAGACTTTGTCACATTGTTTGGGCCTGTTGTCAGGAGAGACCAGTGCCTGGTCTTGGTAAAGGGGAGGGGCAGCAAAAAACGAAGAAGGTCCTCAAGGAGATGGACTGACCCCGGGGCTCCAACAATCACAAGGACTGTGCAGTGTTGTGTTCTGTTGTGCCCAGGGTCACTGGGCATCAAAACCGACTCAATTTCATCTAACAACAACAACAACAAAGACTCAGTCTCTGAAACCCACAGGCGAAGTTCTACCCTGCCTTCTGCAACACTGTGAGTCAGCATTGACAGGGTGAAGGACTAAGACTCATGTCTTCCTGAGAGAACTCACTCATTGCCGGCAGCAACACGTCTAAACACTTTTTGTTTGGAATAGTCCTGTGCATGGACAAGTATAAACTGGATTCCTAGCAGCAATGCTTGTTTACTCACCTTGCTATGCTGTCCTTAGAAGCAAGGATGGAAAGACCTCTTACATACTTTGGGCCAAGAGAGAGCCAACCCTCATGCTTGGTAAAAGGGAGGGGCAGCCAAGAAGAATAAGGTCCTCGATGCAGTGAGTTAACTCAATGACTGCAACAACAGACTGGCCTGGGACCAGGCAGCGTTTTGTCCTGTTTTGCAGAGCTATCTATGGGTTCACATGGACCCAATGGTCCCTAACACGACACTGTCCATAATGACATGCTCTCTGGACCTGTGGATGCTTCGCAACCATTGCTGTGTTTGCTTTCATTGTTGCAGCCAATGTCAGTACAGCTCTACATCAGTCCGAGCAGACTAGAGGAACAAAGCCCCAGAAACTCATACGTGTATAAGAAAGAAGTTTATATATGATAGCCATTGACTATTGAGACAACATCCCAGCCCAGTCCAGATCAAGTCCCTAAGTCCGATAGTAGCCCACAGGCCTGATACTAATCTATAAAGTCCTCTTCAGACTCATGAAACACATGCAATGATGATGAAGGCAGGAAGATCTCAGGCCAGTAGGTAAAAAGTCTTTGGATCCAGTGGCATTGTAAGCATCTCAGCGCTGGCATGGGTCTCCATGGGGCTTCTCCAGGTCCCAGAGCACAGGGCCTATCAGCATAGTATCATGTGTCTTATCAGTAGAGCATCTCCAAGGGAGTGAACAGAGAGAGAAGTGTCTCCTGCCTCCACGGAGGAAAAATACAGGATTTCCCAGAATTCTCAGAAGACCATGTCCACACAGAGGCCCCATTGGCTATACCCTGATTGATAGCCTCGACTCCATCCCTACACTGTTAATCCTCAAATTGACACCAGATTATGTAACCCCCAGAAACTCCTTGGGAGTTTCCCTCTTTTCTGCCGACCCTCTGCTTTACCAAGCATCATGTTCTTCTCCAGTAATTGGTGCCTCCTGAAGAAGTCTCCTCACTGCCATCAAGTTCACGCCAATTCAGTGACCCTGGAGAACAGGGTCGAACTGCCCTTGTGAATTTCAAAGACTATAGCTATCTCCTGGAATAGAAAGCCCTGTCTATCTCACTCAGAGCAGTTGGTGCATTTGAACTGTAGACCTTGCAGTTTGTAGCACAAGCAATGCCCTGGTGGTGCAGTGGTGACACATTGGGCTGCTAACCGTCAGGTCAGCAGTTTGAAGCTACCAGTCACTCCCCAGCGGAAAGATGAGGCATTCTACTTCCATAGAGAGCTGCCATTTAGAAAACCCTCAAGGACAGTTCTACCCCGTCATAGAGGGTCACCATAAGTCAGAACTGACTCAATAGCAGTCTGTTTGGTTTTGTTTGGAAGAAGTATCCAAAATCACACCATTCTTACTGCCAAGCACTCTGGCTATCCTTCCTCCAAGATTGACTTAGTCATTCTTCTGGAAGTTTATCTAGTCAGTATTCTTCAGCAACACCACCCCCCCTCCATGTGTCCATTTCTTCAGTCTTCCTCGTTCATTTTCCAGCTTTTGTGTGCTGCATTTGAAATGATAAGACCGTACCACGGCTGGGGTCAGGCACAATTTGACCACGAAAGTAGTATCTTTGCTCTCTGCATCAAAGAGCACTTGACAACAGAGATGCCCGATGTAATACAGTGATTGATTGCTTTAGAGCTGCGACCATAAGTATGGATCGTGGAGCCAAGTAGAATACAATCCTGCACAACTCCAATTTCTGCACCCTTTATCACGATGCTTATGGGTCCACTTGTGAGGATTGTTGCTGTCTTCCCATCCGTGCGTAACCCATGCTGAAGGTGGAGTCTTTTGGCTCCATCAGTGATTCAAGTCCGCTTCATTTTCAGGAAGCAGGGCTGTGCCCTCTGCATAGCCCAGACAGCTAAGGAGTCTTCTTCCAAACCTTGTTGTGAGAGGTTTCACTCAGGGTGGGGCTAACTCTTAGCATACATGGACAGTGCGTGGAGCTAGCCTGCTTTGACTGCTGGATCTGGTTGTTTGGCCTCTTGTTATAGTGCTTGCTGATCCCAAGAGCCATCAGTGGGCTACCGACCTGG
>PVJH01004510.1:0-124335 GCA_004026705.1 Nesogale talazaci
GAGGAGGTTATATGTAGATCCTTATAATCAGTTCCCCCGTTCTACCCCACCTACCCACCACCCTCCCGGTATCGCCTCTCTCATCACTGGTCCTGAAGGGATCCTCTGTTCTGGATTCCCCATGTTTCTGGCTCTTATTCTTATCAGTGTCCATCCTCTGGTCTATCCGGATTTGGAAGATAGAATTGGGATCATGATAGTGGGAAGGAGGAAGAATTAAAGAACTAGAGGAAAATTGTATATTTTATCATTGCTGCACTGCACCCTGACTGACTCATCTCCTCCTGTGACTGCTCTGTAAGAAGTCTATTACCTACAGATGGACTTTGGGTCCCTAACCTGTACTTCACCTCATTTACACTAATAAAATTTTTGGTTCCTTGATGCCTGATACCTGATACTTTCATCGCCTCATGATCACACAGACAGGCGGGCTTGCTTCTCCCACATGGCCTTGTCGCTTCTCAGCTAGATGGCTGCTTATTTCTCTTCAAGCCTTTAAGACCTCAGATGCTATATCTTTTGATAGCTGGGCACCATCACCTTTATAAGTGTCATCAAGCCAATTCCAACTCGTAGTGACCTTGTAGGACAAAGTGGAACTTTTCTGTAGGTTTCTAACCTGTTAGTATTCTTAAGGCACCTGACAAGATGGGGGAGGCGTGGGGGAAGCACACACACAAATTTTTCTAGAGATATGTATTCTCAAAGGACTACAGAGGTTTTAAATAGATTAACCATTGCTGAGTCATATTCTAATCTAAAATTATAAAATATATGAAAAAATATCTTATTACGTTTGATTTAATATATAAAACAAGTAATAGCATTAGTCTCCTATGGCCTTAAAGTCATATAAGTATTGAGACAACTACAAAACAAGTACTTTAATAATTTAAAATATGATATAAGAAATTTCAAATTATATACAGGAATCAGATATTATATCAAAATACAAAATACTTAAAAAAGAACAAAATCGAATATCTATAAGTAAAAATTTAACAACTTATATGAAAATTTTAATCCAGTTTGAGCCCCAGTGGTGTAGTGCTTGAGTGTGGGACTGCAGCCCACGGACTTGGCAGTTCAAATCCAGCAGCAGCTCTCCAGGAACAAGACCTGGTAGCTCCCACAACCACCAGGGGGCAATGATGCCCCCCAAAAAAGATAAGACAAAGAAAAATAGAATCACAAAATGAGGCTGTTTTTCTCTGAAGCTTGATGCTGAATTCTCAAACATTCATTTCATTATTATCTGAAATGGTTGATAAGTTAAATATTAAACAAACTCACTGAGGAGTTTATGCAGGTTAGATAAAATCAAAGAGACATTTAATGAGCATTAAAGTGTTTGTGAGGAAAGTGCCAAGAAGTAAATTTAGAGAAGTAAGGACATAAAAAATATTTTAAAATATTGAAGCAAATGGGAAACAGAATGAGAAGATTTAATACATGTTTAATAAAAGTTATAGAAAGAGAAAATAAAGAGCAGTGAAATGAGTATGATGGAGACATAATGGCAGAGAATTTTCTAGCATTGAAGAAAGATTCAAATTCCAAAAACACACACTATGAGAATAAAGCTATATATAGAATCCCATTATGAAGCTGAAAACCATCAAAGAGGTGAATGTATAAACATTCAGAAGTATTCCAATCATATACAAAGAGATAATAGATAATTTGATGAACCATAGATCCCTCACCAGAATCAGTAGAAATAGGAAAACAAGTAAATTATATCATTAAAATGGTAAAAGAAAATAATGGCCCACTTTGAATTCTAGTTCATTATTCTTGAGTCCGAGAGAAAGAAAGGTCACTTCAGACCAACTCTCTTAGAAGGTTTTCTACTAATATACATTGACTCAAAGAACCAATAAAGAATATAGTTTAGAAAAAAAGGAATTTCAACCAAAAGGAAGAAATTAAATATATGAAAGAATGTTTAGCAAATAAAATTTTTTAAACTAGGTTAATTTAGATGAGCTTTAAATTTTAAAATGAACGTTAACAATGATATCAAACCAAGCAGATCTTAAAAATTGAACAATAAAAGGACAAATAAATTCTAAGCTTCATGTGTGTTCAGATAAAGAAGAAACTTTGCTCATCTAAACATGCCCACTAAAAGGTCAAAAGTGCCCTTTAAAAGATGAAAGCAAAAGGCAAAATAGTAGAATAAAAAATGAATAAAGTAACATAAAGAAGTTTCTTTGTACAAATATAAAATAAAATAAGAGTAAAATGAAAAAACATAAAAAGAACAGTCAGCAATATATATAAAACCAGTAGATAAATTAATTATTTTGTATCACAATAAATATAAGTAGATAATATACATACATTAATTAAAAGATAATTTGACATTTCTGTGAGTCCATAATGCATAGTATCAAACCAAATGATAGGTAAGCATACTTTATTAGTTCTTTGGAGAACTAACATTAATCAATAATGATTCACCTTTCCACAGATAGATATCAGATTGACCAAAGCAAAGCAGGTAATGATTCCTACCTGTAGAAAAACAATGGCAGCTTTTTCACATTGCTTTGGACTGGATGTTGTTAGTGTTGGGTACCTTCAAGTTAGTTTCCATTCATAGCAACCTAGGTACAGAGGAACATAATGCTGCCTTGCCCTACGTCATCTTCACAACAGTTCCTACGAGGTTAATCCCCTGGTCACAGCCTCTGCATCAATCCAGCTCTGTTTTTCACTGACCCGCTACTTTATGAAAAATGACTTCTGTCTTTGGGGATGGGTTCCGTATGATAACGTGCCCAAAGTACCCAAGACAACCTCTCACTCTCCTTCCTTCCATGGACCATTCTTACTGAGCTTCTTCAACGACAGGTTTGTTTGTTTGCTTGTTTGTTTTTTCACTCTTCTGACAGTCCGTGGTGTATTTAACATTTTTCAACATCGCCATAATGAAAGCATCAATTCTTCTCCCTTCTTCCTCATTCCTTGTCCAGGTTCCAGATGCTAAGAGATTGAAAATACCCTGGGCTGGGTCAGCCACATCTGAGGCTTCAAAGTGACATCTTTCCTTTTTAACATTTGGAAGAAGTCGCTCACAGAAATTTTGTCTAATGCAATGTGACACGCTGTTTGATTTCTGGACTGCTGCTTCCTTGAGCAATGATTGCAGATCCAAGTAAGACAAAAGTCTTACCACTTTGATCTTTTCTCTGTTTATCATGATGTTGCTTATTGGTCCAGTTTGAGGATTTTTTGTTTTCTTTATGTTAAAGTATGAGCTATATTGAACATTGTGATCACTGATCTTTATTAGAAATTCTTTCCAGTCTTACTCTTTTTAAGCAAGCCTGGTTGTATCATCTGCATATTGCACATTGTTAATGATTCTTACGCTAATCCTGACACAGCATTCTTCTTCATGTAATTCAGTGGATATAAATTGTTGCAAATCACTTGAAATAATATTTGACATTATTTTGTGAAGTTAAAAATACACATTCTGTCATCATAGGGAGACTAGGAGGTAGAAAGGCAGAATAAGAAGTCATACAATTAATTGTTTTCTGGCTTTATTCATCGGCCTAGACCACTTGATTCTATCTTTTATACTCTGCCAGGTGATGAGGCCAGTCTGAACGAACAGATTGTGTCAGTTTGAATAATCAATGTAATTTGGAATGCCCCACCCTAAACCTAGCCCTTCATGTCTTTGTCAGCACACTTTAACTTGTTTCAACTTCCTTTCTTGTTTTCCAGTTTCATTACTTCTTTGTCTTTTCTAATTCCAGAAATCAGAAACGCATACCCTGGCTTGGGCAAAATAGGATCAGAATGAGAAACACTGTAATATTAATGGCTGAAGGAAGATGGGGCTGCTGGTAGGACACTCTCTTCTTCCAGTTGGCCTCTGAAAATACTTCCTATCTTCACTGTGGAAATAAGCTGACCATACCTCTATTTTATTATTAAAAAATTAATAAATAATAAGTGCTTCCTCTGAGCCTAAGATTGTGATCACAGTTGAAAAATCTTATAAAAGGAAGAAAATATCCTGTGATGGCGATAACAAAATTTAAAAATGGAAAACAAAGGCCTGCAACTTGAAATATGTAAAGGAAAGAAGAGATTGAACTTGAAAAAATGCAAACTGTATATAAACTAAGACATACTCATCTTAGGAAAAATTATTCTAAAGCACAAATATTCATAGGAAATGAAAAACAGATAGACTGGAAGGTTCTAGGGAGTAATAGATAAGAATAAATGTTGGTGATAAATATGAATAAGATATGAAATCTCAATGTGATATGCCAGCAAAAAGGGCCATTGCATTTTTTTATTACATAAGAAAAGGAACTGCGTCCCAGAAAAAGCAAATGATCATTTATCTTTTAAAACCTGATTAAACTCTACCTAGAGCACACACTGTATTTGCAGCAACTCGGGGGACTATTAATAAATAAAATAATGGAAATTGTTCTGAATAGGACAATCTGGACAGATAATGGGAGCGTGTCTGGGAGCCAACTAATATTTGTTTTGTGCCCAGAATGGGCACGACTCTCACTAGAGAGCTTCCAATTGAGTTTGATTCGACAGCTGATTGGAATCCAAGGAGAACATGCATTAAGTTTATGGTTTTAACCTCCTGACAGGAGGGAAAGCTTCCTGAGAAGCACAGATGGAGTACATTTTTGTGGCTATGGTGGTTGTCTCTTTTCTTTTAAGCTCAGGTCTTAACAAGTTGCCTAACTAGCACTGAAGACACATCTGTAATAATGGCCTCCATCCGACTGTCTGTGTCAAGAGGGCTCAGAAATGTAAACTGAGTGATTAGAAAGAGAGCCCCTTTACTGTTAGCATCAACAGTATGATATGCTTGGAAGGTTGCCTAACAGCCCTTCCCCTAGTCTCTCTGCTGTTGTTAGAATTTGCTCTTTCAGATCAAACTGCTCTTTCAACAAAGGCCTGCCTCTTCTTCCTGAATGCCACGGGGAAAGGTAAAAAGTTTCATTATGCCTTTAGCCAATAGCATAGTGCCGTTTACAGTAGAAATGTTCCTCTCAGCCTCTATCCAAAGTGCAGCATCGGGTATTACTCACGACCATTCTCAATCTAACAGCATGAAGAGAGCTACCCAGCAGAGCTGAGTAAAGTCTCTCCCCAGGAACAAAGGGACAGAGATCCCTCAAGGATGAAAAATTAACACTGCACACGTAGGCGGTGGAGAAGTGACCCTGCGGAGGAATGATGGGGATAGTGTAAAGATCAGACTACATTGCAGATTGACCAAGAAATAGCTATGTGTCTTGAATATTCAAAAAGACCTAGAGTGCTCCATTCAGGTCTCCACTACAATAAATAGGAGTTCAGACAGGTGAGGACTAATGGACAATAGACATTGCCCTAAGTACTTCATAGATTACTAGATCACTTGACCACAAGTTTACTATTTACTATTTTTCCTTTTAAGAGAAAAGGAAAGACAGCAGAAAGAGATAACAGAGGTAGTTGGGGCTCACAGACTGACACTTTGGTAGGGGGAGGTGTGGGCCCAGGCAATCTGATTTAGGAAGTTAAACACGAAACAATAGCATTGCAGGGTTGCATTACTTGGGACTATAATATGAGAGCACAAATGAAAAGCCACAAAGATGAGGGGGAAAAAATGAAAAATTCTAGGGTTAGCTTCATGAAAACAAGCCTATTTATCCTGGAGGAGGTAAAAATGAAGGCGCACTCTCTGGAGGACAAGGAGGGGAAAGAATGAGGCATATTTGCATTCATTGCAAACTCTTAAAGTCCAAAATGTGCTTGAAATAGGAGCGTGGCTTTTTATGCTATGGAATAAGTTGTTTACAGAGTGCGGTAGTTAGATTTTACACCAACTTCATGCTACCTGTGTGGAGGTAGGGATGGAATCCAACCTGTTGATCAGGAGATAGCCTGATGGGGTCTCCTTGAGTGGGAGTCTTTTGTTAAGGGACACAGTGAGAAATTCTCTCTGGCCTTCGCCTTCCTTACTTGCTAGGATACTGTGTCTGCCTCTAGAGGTGACCCCAACCAGAGAGCTGCCAGTGCCCTGCCATATTCCCACATGCCTTAGATCCACCAGACTGCACCGACACACCTGTGATTGTCCCGCCTCTTGGGTCACCTTTCTGTGTCTTAGACTTGCAGCCCTGAGAGTCTGAAGAGAGCTTCTGCTACCATGGGCTTGGGTTGTACGGGGTTAGGAAATCTTGATATAAAATCACTGTTCTTTCCTGTATGTGGTCTTGTTTCTGTAGACAGCCCAGTCTAACACGAGTCACTGCAACTGAAAAATGAATAAGTCAAGATAGGCTTGTACTTGTTTGCACATTTTTAGTGTTTGCAAACATAAATATATAAATAAAATCCATTTTTTCCTGCACTGTGTCAGGTGGGTATAGAGGGGAATATGTGTTATAGAAATGAATAATGCCAAAAAGAAGCACACCTTTCTGTCTTATGGTTATGTTTCTATGTTTCCTTTATGTGCTTGGGTACTCACTCCCCTCCCTACAGGCTATCTATCATCTGTGAAACTACCTGCTCCATCTTCTCATGTCTTTCTTCAAAAATGTGAAGAGCTTTGTGAAGGAGTGATGGTGTTTCTGCTAATGCCACTACTGCAAGCTGGACTTCCTAAATCTGCTCCCTGAACCCATTTCAGTGCTCATCAGCTCAATACACCTCAATGGGCATCTAAGTTGCCTAAGATGCACTCACCAGGCACTGTGTGAGGTTCTGGAAATCCAAGGATGACACAACTGTAAGTAAAACACAGTTTCTGTTAAAATTAGGCCGCAGTATATTAATGTAGAAAAGACAAATGCAGAAATAACAAGAACACATAAGTAGAAACAATGCATTTCAAAAGGGAAATGAAATTGTGTTTAGAAATTTAATGGATAAAAAAGGTTTTAAGTCTTTAGAAATTTAAAGGAGAAAAAAGGTTGTAAGTCTCACAGAAGGGTTCTGAAGAGGTTTCCTGGGAAAACTTGGATTAAACTGAGCCTCATGTAGGATTTTGATAGGGAAAGACATTCTAGGGAGAATGATAAGCAGGAATGGAGGCATAATAGTGGGAAATCACAGCATATTTGATCAAAATGGAGGAGCATAACTTGCTAGAGGAGCCCTGGGGGTATAAGGGATTATGCATTGGGCTCCTAACTCCAAGGTCAATAGTTCAAAAGCATCAGCCATACCACAAAAGAAAAATGAAGCTGTCTACTTTTATGAAGCGTTATAATCTCCAAAACCCTCAGGGGACAGTTCTACCCTGTCCTATAGGGCTGCTCTGAATCAAATTCAACTAAGTGGCAATGAATAACTGGGCTAGACAGTAAGATTTCGATGAGTTAGAATTGACCCATAAAACTGAAAAAGGAAGTTGCGTCACAACATAGAAGATTTAAAAATTGGGGCTTTTGGCCAAAGACCGCCAGCCATTAAGCCTCTCACCGAGAGGAGTGACAAAGCCAACGATAATATAATATTTTAAAAACCATAATGCTAACAACAGTATGAAGGATGAATTAAGAAAGAGACTGGAAGTAGGGGGCCTTCCATACCTCAGCCATTAACTTTATCCTCCACCAGAGCCCATCAGCATTTCAAAGGCCTGCACTTGCCTATGAATAAGGGTATGAAGAAAACAAGAGAATACAAATGAATATTCTTGCCGCACTTATGGCAGAAGAGCAAGCCCCAGAAGATGTAGGCCGGGGATGTCAGTCATAGTATTGAGTCTGCAGCATAGTGCCAGTGTCTTAGCCATCTGTCGTATTTCATGCTAAAAACGTCCTGCTCACCCAGTAGGTATACTTCTGCCCTCAAGAAATCTCTCTAGATGTTGCCTGTCTAGATGTCTGCTCTGCTCCACTTGCTCCACCTGCTCCATTGCCCACATTCTACTCATCTGCTCCTTAACCGTGTCTATCTCTGCCCACCCCCTGAAAGCTAGCTCTTTGGGTCAAAAAGACAGAAGACTCTTCAATTCATTGTTGCTCTAGAAAGATGCCCTCAGTTCCCTCCTGATTACACACTTGTTAATCCAAAAGCTATTACAGCCCCATCATTATTGAGGCCAGCCTCTGAAACCCCATTTATCAGGAAAAAAATCAATAAACATTGTTAACTCAGAAGCATTTTCAAGTGTCTCTAGCTCCCAGGATTTATGAAAAGATTGAAATTTTCCAGTGATACTAGCTGGAATTGCAGTTTGTAGAACCTCAGGACAAAAAGACCCTTTAGAATTCATCCATCCTATCACCATTTTCTCACCTGCTGTTGAGGTGGTGTCAGGGAGTATGGTAGAGTATTATTCAATTATTAGGATTCAAAGAAACCTTGGTGTCATAGTGGGTTAAGAGTTGGCTGCTAACCTCACAGTCAGTAATTTCAACCCAGCTTCTGCTTCCCATGAGAAAAATGAGGCTTTCTGCTCCTACAGAGATTTACAGACTTGAAAACCCACAGGAGCAGTTCAATTCTGTCTTACAAGGTCTATGGTAGTTGGATGATTTTATCTAAACTTGAATCTGAGTGTAGAGGTAGACTCTAACCAGTCAATCGGGTCACAACCTACGATGCCTCCTTGGGGATATACCCTTTTTATAAGGGAGAAACTGAGAACCTCTCTCTCTCTCCTTCTTCCCCTCCCTCCCCTGTCCCTGGCCCTTTCACGCTCACTCTGCACCTTCACGTTCCTGCTTGCTGAAACTCTGCCTACCTCCAGGGGTTCTTCAACTGACTTTGAGAACCATGGATGCCATGGTTCCCTGCCATGTTTCCACTGATCCTGGACCCATCCCACTTGCCACCCACTGGCCTCTGATCTTCCTACACCACGCTTCACATTTCTTAGGTGGTCAACCTGCAGTTACAAGAGACTGAAGAGGGCCCCGGCTAACATCAGACTTAGTGACTTGAGCTGGACGGGGCTTGGATGCTTTCTTGATATGAAGTTCTTTTTGTATATAGTTAAGTGTTGGTGGGTTTTTTTTTCTAGATAACTCAGCCTAACACACGGTTGTTATGAGTCTGAATATGGCAATGAGTTTGGGGTTATTTATTTTGTATATGTATTCAAAGCCATACAGAGGTGCAGCCAGAGCTGAGATCTCTTCTCAATCCAATAGATGTTTGTCAGCAGTTAGAATATATAAAGTGCTACTAATCTAAATTACAGATGAATTCAATACTATAGGGACTACAGAATTTTTATCCATATATTATGGCACTTTATTATATCATCCTGCATTGTTCATTAAATCATCTTGGCTTGTGAAATCTATTGAAATTCTTGAAGGACAGTAATTATACTATTCCCTGAATGTCCATCCGCTCAGCATAGTTCTAGACACAAGTTTTGCATTCTTTGAATTTAAATATAGGATACAGCATATTATCAATGTTTTATTAGAAGTTTTTAAACCATTAGTAAATCTGATATATTAATACTATACTCATAACAAAATAAATGAAAACTAACATCCTCATCCTCCATCAGCAATTAAGAAAACCAAGGGTAATTCCTGTGTCTGCAAATAAGGAAGAAGGCTGTTCAACCATGGTAAGCAGCAATAACAAAAAATTCAAACTCACCACGATTGAGTCAATGTTAATAGTGATCATATAAGGCATAGTAGAATGGGCCCTGTGACTTTCTGAGACCATAAACCAGGGGCGCTCACACTTTTTCAGCATGCACGCTACTTATAAAATGATCAAGTCAAAATCATCTACCCATCACAAAAATGCAAAACATACACTCTATATGCTACATTTATCCATAAATGCATTGAGAATTCTTTATATGTACAACGTATGCTTATGTGCCTGGCAAAACTGCATGGGTCCGTTTTGCACAACACAACCCAATGAACTGTGCACATTTTTTGTCATGACCTGAGTTGACTCTGATGACTTGCACTAAATGGAATGAGCCAGGAATGCAGAGTCCGGACAGTAACTACTGACAGCTTCAGCCACACTTCCAAACGATCAGTAGTCATGGGGGAACGGTACTTGGACTTAATGATTTTTATGCGGGAAAAGGCAGACTCACATAAATAAGTAGAGCTGAATAAGGCAGTGCAGGAGGGGGTACATTTTCTCGTGTTTGGGTACTTCCTCTCTGGGAATAAGTTCCAAAACTGTCCGTGTGCTCTGGACTTCAGCTGAAAGACTTCCACGTGCAGTGGCAATCTCCCATTCTGTGTGAAAGTGACAGATTTTTGTCTTCTCACTCGGTCCAGCTACCCCACTCATTTCAGTGCCCTTTCTTAAGCTTCAGAGAAAAAAACACAACAAAGTCTAAAAATTGGCAATAACATCGCTCTTCAGTTTTGGCGCAGTTGTTTGCGCATGCATTTAACACTAAGATTGGATCTGATTGGCTGCACCGTATATTGATTAAGTGACGGGATTGATGATAAGCTTACATGTTTCGTTTTGTTTTGTTTTCGAATGCCATGCGATCTACTCACACTACATTTCAGATCAACTAGTAGATCGCGATGGACGTTTTGAGCACTGCTGCCATAAAGCTTGACAAGACTAGAAAGCCCCCTCTTTCTCCCACAGGGTGGCTCATGGTTTCAAACCGCTGACTTTGCAGTTAGCAGCCCCCCAGTGACCACCATGCTGCCAGGGCTCCTATAAACAGCGATACCCTTTATCGACACAAATTTTCTTTGCTGAGTTAAACAAAGTGTGCCTTTGCTTCTTTCTATCCGTTCCCCTTTTTCCCCTCTAAGAAAACTGTAAAGGAAGTTCTTAACGTAGAATTTGTACCTGGAGCAAATGGAAGTCATCTCCCCTTTAACATTCAACAGAAGAAATGGCTTTAATGAGATTTCCCCAAAGTTGGGAGAATTAATGACAGATTGCTGAGTTTGGCAAGATCCCATCACATGAATTAGGACACCGAGAAGCAGTAGCCTGAACTTTTTCCTCCACTTCTCAACCAATATAAATTTGAAACCTCAATAGCTGAATATAATATCTTTCCAAATTTTACAGAAAATGGATTAATAAATCTAGCACGAATCATCATATTTACTATTAAAATATATTCCATTTTCATACAAATTGCTCTTGACACTTTCATGGTTAAATGTAAAAAACAAATAAATGAACAAAAAATTCCTAGCACCTAAGGCATTTGAAACTAGAATTTGCTGTGCTGTAAAACCAGTGAGTTATTTGTCATGCCGCTTAATTCTGTCATAAAATGCTAATCAGCCTTTCTGTCACTTTGCTCTTGCCCCATATCTTTTTATGAGAACATTAACATGGTTATTACAGAGCAGAGACTCTTATGACTGCAAACATACTTACCATTTACGTATATTTTTGTCCAGAAAAAAAAATGTTACCACCAAGAACCCCAAACATCCTAGCTCCTGACAAGGAAGTATGAACCTGCTGCACCATCTGGATTACAGCAGCAACTGGTCTCAATAAACAGGAGAACTTCCTCTTGTTGAGATGTGTTCCGTTTGAGGTCAAGTACGTTAGCAGGGAGCAATGGAGGCATCACAGAAGTGGGAAGGCATAAGCTATCTTTCAAGGGATACTTTTAACCATATTTCCATTGGAAATATAGATCCATGAAGAAAGTCTCACAGCAAACTTTAGAGTTTAATTCTCTTATCTCAAATAATGGCAAGCTAGTCACCATAGCTTGGGTGGGATAAATGGCTAACATGCTCAGCTGCTAACCAAAAATCCAGAAGTTCATGTCTTTCCTTGAAAAAGAAATATGAGAAGGCTGAGTTCAAAAACTCAGCCTTTGAATACCCTGTAGCATACAATTTTACTTCAACATGCATAAGATCACCAAGAATTGGTTGGGGTTAGCACCTATTATTTATGGATACCATAAAGTTCCCCCTGCTACATATGCACAAATTATATTCCACTAATGAACTACTTGGGGGCCAGGTTATTTTTTTCTAACAGTGGACCTTTCTTGCAATTGTCAGGTATCTTCCAATTTGGTTAGCTTATCTTGTGCCCCAGAAACAAGCTATTGCCCTACAAAGATATTTTTGCTCTGCAAAATATGTGTTCTCAACTTAGACAGTTCTTTGAACATTGGTTCCAGCACTTTCTCTGTCTGTGGCGCTGGTCAAATTGTTTATCTTTCCTAAGCCTTCAGGGTTACTGTTACATTGGGACATTTTTGTAAGATTAGAAATAAAATATGAATACTATTAAATTCAGAACAATAGTAACCACTCTTATTATCTTTATTATTATTACAATAGATTTTCTATCAGAACCACAGTTGGGATTTAATTTCATTAACTGTAAATCCCACAGTCCTTGAGTTGATTTTTATACATTGTGATTTTATCATATATAGGGCACAATAGAACTTCTCCTTAGGGTTGCCAAGTCTGTAAATCTTTCCTGCCACAGAGAGGCTCATTTTCCCCCAGAGTAGCTTGTGGACTTAAATTGCTAATCTTTTGTTTAGCAGCCCAGCACTTAACCCACTTGGACATCAGGACTCCTTTTGAATGAACTACAAAGCAAACCAAAATAAAACCCATTGCTATCAAAGTTATTCTGATCCATAGCCACCCTATAATTGAGTTTTCAAAACCTTTAGGACAACAGACCACCTCAGTGTTCTCCGTTGGTTCAGTGGCGGGTTTGAACTACTGACCTTGCAGTTTGCAACACTATGCTTATCCCACAGCCTAACTATGCCACTACCCTATCACTCACTGCCATCAAGTTGATGGCAGGACAGGGTAGAACTGCCTGTGTGAGTTTCCAAGCTTGTAAGAGTGACTTTCAAGCCGCCACCTTTCAGATCAAAGCCCAACACGTAACCGCTCTGGTCCAATTTCTTCTTCTATCCTTCTTCTAGCTATCTGAGGTTTTGTTCATTTACTTTACAACTCTCCACTGCATGTTTTTACTAAGGCTGTCTGTGGTCCTTTTTGTAAGATAATTTATAAATAATTGTCTTGTCCAAAAGGAAAGAAAAGTAAAGCAGATCTCTACTGTTCCTGAATGTTTAATGCCTGCTTTTTAAAATTCTAACCAAGGGGTGTCAGAGAACTCAGCCTCACTCTGAAAGTGTCACCTTTCCC
Source organism: Nesogale talazaci (assembly GCA_004026705.1). Taxonomy (NCBI): domain Eukaryota; kingdom Metazoa; phylum Chordata; class Mammalia; order Afrosoricida; family Tenrecidae; genus Nesogale; species Nesogale talazaci. The sequence continues at coordinate 13,134 of PVJH01004510.1, forward strand.
TGATTTAGTCACCAGTTCAACTCCAATTTAAATAACACTTGACATTTGAATGTAAAATAACATTTTAACATTTTTTAGTCATTCTCATTTTCAGTGACCTACAGGCAAACTATTCCAATGAATGAAAACGCTTTTGACTTTTAATCTATATATCTTTAGGACAGGGTAGATTCATCCTACACAATAGCAATGATAAACTGATCTAGACATTTAAGAATGATCAGAATTGCCAAACTGGTTGAAGCAAAGATCCATGATGACCAGACCTATTCTTTTTTGTGACCATCTGGACCCTAATGAGGACACCTAGGGGCCTCCTAATGGAAAAGCCTGCCAGAGAGCTGGGAGAACTCAGAGTTTCCCTTGCAGGTAAACATTCTGAGTGCTCCCGGTCTCTTCTGCCAGTAGCCAAGAGATGTCCAGACAATCAGAAGTCGATTGTCATCAAGAAAAAAAATTCCTGTCAAGAGTCACTTAAATTGTGTCACTCAAGAGGAAAAATCAATACCGACAATCTCTCAGAGGTTCCTGATTTGGAAGAGTCTTCCCCTCCCCTGTCCTCTCACTCTAAGTGGCTAAGCCATTGCGCTCATACGGATTGGAAGGGAAAAGGGAACTGCAATCCCACAAAGCATCAATTCTCTCTCCCCGAAGCCTGGCTCATCGCTCACTCCCTGACATTCTCTCCCATCTGAAAGAGCAGGGAAGAAGTGCTTCAGCGAATAAGTCTGAATGAATTTTATAATTTATTTTCTTATATATAAGTGAATCCACTTCTATAGTCTATTCACTGTCTCACTATCCAAAGGCAAACTGAGTTCCCCATTTCTTTGCTCTGCTATCATTTCAAGAACACTCATTATGGGCTCACAAAAGGGGATGTCTTGCAGAATGGAGCTGGCACCCACTCCTGGTTGTGACCTGTGTTCAGTACAGGGCGATAAGCATCAGCAATAATATTAGGACACGACGCAGGATGCTTAGCATGGACAGTCTGATAAGTATGTGAGTAAGCAGACCTGATGTGGTACTGTACCGTCCCATCTCATAAAGAACTATTTTCTTTGTAGGTCAATGTCTACAGAATTTGCATCCTCAAAGAATAGGCAACCTTCGATGACATGGAAAAAAGGGTATATTATTTTTATATTGGGTAGTCGAGTCAATATTTGTGACTAACTCTAAGAAAACCTGAAATATGTAATGTATCTAACACTTCATTTTAGATCTGGTAGAAACACCATCTGAAATAGGTAGATGTTATAAGCAATCCTGGCAACTTTGAATCTGGAAGAAAATGGCCATAATAATGCAGCGTTAGATCATGCAAAATAATAATGCACTTCCTGGTTTGCAAAGAAAGCACTGACATTTTGGCTCTATTCCTATTGAATTCTGTCAGTCAACCCAAGCAACCTAATAAAACGTTGGTCTTGCAAATTTCAAGAAATAAAAATGTATTACTAAGGTATTTTATTTTTTTTGACCTGAGCCATCCATCTATTTCAAAGCAATAATAATTTAAACTTATAAAAATCTTTCTGCTGTTGGACACGTCGAGGGCAAGGTCAGGGGCAGGACAGCTGGGTCTTGTCCGCAAGGTAGCCACGTGCCACAGTATTTTTAGTTTTAGCACAGTCTCCAAATATACATATGAGCTTTCTGTGTTCTCTATCAGACCAAATGGCACCGCCCCCGTAGAGTGAGTGAGAGTAGGGAGCAGAGCAATGGAGTAATTGATAAGCATGGAAGTGATGAAGAAAAGGAACACCCAGGTTAAAAAGACACTGAATCCAAAAACTTTATGTCTGGAAGGGACTTCAGAGATAGTCAAACTCAACCTTCCCATTGTGTAGGTGAGAAACCTGAAGTTTCAACTATTTGAGACTCTAATGTAAGAAAATCCAAGTTAATTGCAGAAATGAGATTAGAACTCCGGTGGCATAATTCTGCATCCAGAGTGTGGGATTCCCAAGGTATGTGACCGGGAGCTTCCCCTTTAGGATTTAAAAAGAAATTCCTCTGCACCCCCTAGCAACTAAATATCTTTTGTACTGTAGTCCATAAACCAAGATAAAATATAAGTTCCTGCTTTTCAGACCCCCCCACGCCCACCCCGGCTTGTTTCATTGGAGTCCAGGCGGTGTAAGGATTAGACACTGTGCTGTGATTCCAATGGGTGGCAATGCAGAACCCTTAGTAGTTTTCTTCAGGAAAAAGACTAGGCTTTCTACTTCAGTGAACAGTTCCAGTTTCAGAAACCCACAAGGAGTCGCTATGAATCCACACTGACTCTGCAGAAGTGAGAGGGGTTGGTTTCAGCACCCCTGAGGGGGCAGACTAAATCACATTAAGAAATACGGACCTAGCTCTTGTGATACTGCACTCAACTCCAAAGATCAAAAAAGTGGCCAGGACAAAAATTGGCTACAGACACATCCACCCCTCTGTATCCCAGAGATTTACCCCATAATCCAATGTGATGGTGGGGAAATATCTATTTTTCTTAAGGGAAAATAGGATAGATAGATAGGTAGATGTGTATATATATATGTGTGTGTGTGTGTGTGTGTGTATACACACACACACTTTTACTGATGGAACACAACTCTAAAGGAGAAGAAACAGTTAAAAACATTCAACAAGAATGATATCACCATCATCATCAAAAATAACCTCTCAGGATCTACCTGATGAACAATGGTGTCTGTGATAGAATAATATCTAGGCACCTACAAAAAGGCCATTTTATAAAAATATTATTCAAATGCATTCATCAAATGCTAATAATGGAGGCATTTAAGAATTCAACCAACCTCTTCGATAATGAATTGATCATACATGTAATCTCAATGTGTTAATAGTTACTGGTGATTAAAATGCAAAAGATGGAAACAAAGAGGAAAGATCCATGGTTAGAAAATTTGACTTTGGTGAGAGAATCAAATCTGGAGATTATATAATAGAATTTTACAAGACCAGCTTTCATTATAAGTATCTTTTTTCAGCAAAATATTCAGTCACTATAAATATGGACCTCATCAGATGACATAAACAAGGACCAAATAGACTACTTCTTTGGGAGAGACGACAGAAAAGCATGATATCATAAGACAAAACAAAGCCAAGGAACAACTATGGAGCAAACAGTCAATTGCTTCATTTGCAACTTCAGATTGAAGCTGATAAATCAAGTCCACTAGAGTAAAAAAATGACCTTCATTATATCTCACTTGAATTGGCAGACCAAAAACTAAAGGCCAAAGACTGGCTGTGTTGTGGGAGATCATCAAGAACATCATACACAAAAAAGCAGAGGGTCATTAAAACTATAGAAAAGAAAAAGTAAGAATGTATGTAAGAAAAGTGTATGTAAGAAAAGTGTGCTGAAACTTGTTCTTGAGCATGGATTAGTTAAAAAAAAAAGAATGGAAAAATTATGAAGTAAAGGAGCTGAACAGAAGATTCCAAAGGGCACCTTTCTCCCCATCTGTATGGGCCTCCCCATTGCTTTCCTGGTCAGAAGAGTCAAGAGTGACAATGAAGCACTATTCATTCTTCTGCTCTCTGGTTTAAAAGGTCATGATTTAGATGGATTATTAATCCTGTGACCTAGTCTCTTCTTCTAGTTTGGTTTCCTTCATTCTTCTATACTCCAAAGAAGTAGAAACCAATAGCTGTTACTTAGTTGGACATTCCAAAGCATTTAAGATTCCAGAAGCTACTCATCATACTACAGTATAGAATGTTAACCTTATTAGCTATGTTTTATAAACCATGCTTATAAAGTTATTTGATAAGCTATCCCACTGGACTATAATTTTAAGTTTGTCAACCCACTAAACCAATCCCATAAGTTAATTGAATATGCCTTAGATGTGTGGATGGTGAGACTTCATCTCATGCACTGTAGATGTTATCAGGAGAGGACAGATCATGAGAAAGGCCATCATGATGCCATGGTAGACTGTAAGCAAAAAGAGGAAGACCCTGAACAACATGGATTGACACAGTGGCTATACCAGTGGGCTCAAACATAATAACAATTGTGAGTTGGGTACGGGACCAAGCAATGTTTCATTCTACTAATCGTGGGGCCACTGTGAGTTGGAGCTGACTTGACAGCACATAAAGTAACAGGAATCCTCCATAACTGTGCCCTCCTAGGTGCTATATTAATGTATGGATATATATGCAGTATATACAAATGTGCTATTCATATATCTACAGATACACCTACACATGCACATGCTGGTACTCATATATACCTTTCTGTACAGGATAGATATGTACAGAACCACAGATTTTTAGTTGTTTTTACTGTCATTGAGAATAACACAAGTTTGCAATAGTACATGCTACGATTTTTGCCAAGTTTTCTCTTTTTCTTGCCTACTTCTTAGTGTCTTCATTCACATTGTGAAGTTATGTACAATTTACCCATATTTGGTATTTTCTCTCCCATCACCAGTAATAATGAAGGTCTACTACCTAAAAAGTGATTCTTCCTACTTTATTCTTATTCTTCACCATCACTTCAGCTGTTCAGGGCCGCTTGCCTTTCCATGTAAAGTTGTATATTAGCTTTCCCCATTTCTGCTCTTGATTTCTACTTTTAAAGAGGTATAATCAGAGAAGATATTTTGCATTATTTATATTTTTTAATTTATTGGTGCTTAATTTGTCATCTAAAACATGGTGCATTCTTTATAATGATCTATGTGTATTTGTGATGAGGTGATATTACTTACAACGGTTTCTCTTTGCATAGTCTTTGTAACTGTCACCAAGTGACTGGGTGGGCGCATATAAATTAAATGTAACTAACTATATGTAGTAGTTACATAATTTCACGTCAACTTAGAGATATATAATAGTGTAGGGCTGGTGTTCACCATGTTAATCAGGTCACAGTCTGTTTGGTGCCTCTGGTGGGTGTGACATTCTTATAAGAAGGATCCTGGAAACCTCCCCCTCACTCTCTGCCTTCACCATCTTGCTGGCAGACCCTGTTTGCAGCCAGAGTCCACCATCATTGGATCCACATGAATTTGTATCCACCAACCTGTGATTTCCCTGCATTCTGCATCTTTGCATGTAGTTGTGTGAATCTGAAGAGGGATGGATGGACTAGTATTGAACTTATGGACTTAAATCAGACTGGGTTGGGATGTTTCCTTGATATACAACTGCTTCTTGATATAAAGTGCTTTCTTATACCTATTTGAGTGTCACTGGTTTGTTTCTTTAAGTCAACCCAGGCTAAAACTCTCTAACACAGGTATTGGTCAATTTTGCCATTCTACTGAGTATAAAGCAAGACATCTCAGAAGCAGGAAGAGAAAAATCTCACAATCAGCAGGAAAAAAAAGAGTCACCAGAAGAAGATGTGGAAGATCCCTCCATGAAGTGACAGTGGCCCTGTGTGAAGAGGTGGCAGGGGCAGAGGCCCCAGTGGAGCAAAGACACCAGGGCCTACCACAACCATGTGTCTGAGCCCCGGTAGCGTAATGGTTGTGCGTGGGACTGCGGCCCACTGGGATGGAGGTTCAATTCCAGCATTGGCTCCACAGGAGCAAAGGCTGGACCTCCTACTCCCACCACCAAATGGCAGTGATGCCCCCCTCCAAAAGAAAAAAAAAGACCATGTGATGGAACTGTGGGATTTCCAGCTTAAAGAACAAGTGTGGTTGAGTACCTTTGGGCAGGAACTAGCTTACAGACTGGATGTTTTGGGGGTATCTATCAACACAACAGGATCTTTGTAGCACTGACCCATACTGGGTGTAGGCACAAGGCTGAGGGGCTGACAGGTCCAGAGCCAGAGCCAGAGCCAAAGAGAAACATGCCTGATACTGTGGGTGAGAAGAGGTGCTACTTCAGACAAAAATACCTTATACTTAGAATGTTTACTTCATACAGCTTTGTAGCCTATTAATGTTTCCCATAAGCCCTATAGAAACTATTGTCTGTGAGTTCTGTGGCCAGTGCAACAGATTGCTAAACTCAGCAGAAAAGTAGAGTATTGTAGAGGGGATGGTTGGTATCAGAATAGGAAAAATATAGACCTAGGGTGGAGGCAGGTCTAACCTCTGCCTCACAAGAATCATGCTTGGGCTGGTGTGCATCTAGATCCTCCTTGCCCCTTGTGAACCTGGAGGAGATCATCCATGACCTCATGTCATTTATCCAGTATTAGAAAAGCTGTGGGGTTTTTTAGGGATTTTTTTGAGGGGGAGGTGTTCAATGTATGTCTGCCTCAATTATCTAGGTCTGCTATAACACACAAGTCAGAAATTTATTTCTCCACTATTTAGCAAGCTACAAATTCAAATCCAGGGCACCAGATTTCTCTCTGTCTCAGCTCACATTTTAGGGGAAAAAGGCATTCTCTCTTTCAGCATTAGCCTGCCATTCTGTGTATCTTGGCAGCAATATTTCCCTAGATACAGGCTATCCCATTCCTACTTCTTCTTTCATAGTGCTAGTAAGTCCACATCTATCTGTTTATGTCCCTTTCCTTTGATCTTTTATAAGATAAAAATGTTGCAGGCCACACTCCAAGAAAACTCTTACACAAGATTAGGGCCGTGGTGAGCTTAAAGGTATTGGATCTCAATCTCATGTGATAAGCCAGACAGTTGTAAGAAGATTATCCTTAAAACTGACAGATTTATCATATCACATCATGATGGATCTTTATGCAACAACTGGAGTACATCTTTATATACCTTTCAAGCCTCTTAGAAGGATGAAACAACTAAATTGACACATATGTTAGGAGGGACACAATTCATCTATCAGATTGAGACCCTGAAACTTGCTCTTAATCATAGAGTAGAGAAAGCAGAAAGGAAGAAAAGATGATATCAACGAGTCAAACAGAAAATGTCAAAGGGCAGCTTAAAAAGGCAAAGACAAAGGTTATAATGAGATATATAAAGATCTAGAATGAGAAAACCAACAGAGCACTCACTCAGTATATCTTAAACATAAGGAACTCAAAGAAAAAGGCAAACCTTGAGTTGCAATCTGGAAAGATTCTGTAGGAAAAATATTGAATGATGCAGGAAGCACCAACAGAAGAAAGAAAGAATACACAGAGTGACTGTAACAAGAAAACTAGTCAACATTTTTCAAAAATCATATTGAATGATGCAGGAAGCATCAACAGAAGAAAGAGTACACAGAGTCACTCTAAGAAGAAAACTAGTCAATATTCTACCATTTCAGGAAGTAACATATGAGAAGAAAAATCAATGATGCTGACGGAAGAAGTTCAAATTGCACAAAAGACATTGGCTAAGAATAAGGCTCCAGGAATGGATGGAATAACAATGGAAGTGTTTCAGCAAACGCATGAAGCACTGAAAGTACTCACTCATCTATACTAGTAAATTTGGAAGACAGCTACTTGGCTAAGTGACTGGAAGAGATCTGTGCTTGTACCATTCCAAATAAAGGTGGCCCAACAGAATGTTGAAACCATAGACCTATAAAACTGATACCACATGCTGGTAGAATTTTGCTGAAAATCATTAACAACTGCAGCAGAATATTGACAGGATGCTGCCAGAGGTACAGGTCAGATTCAGAAGAGGTCTTAAAACAAGAGAAATGATTGCTGATGTCAGATGGATCTTGGCTGAAAGTGGAGAATGTCATAAAGATGATTACTTGTATTTTGTTGACTATGCCAAGGCATTTGACTGTGTGGATCATCACAAACTACATATAGCCTTGAGAAAAATGGGAATTCCAGAACCCATCATTGTGCCCATGCATTATTTGTTCATGGATAAAGAGGCAGTTGGGCAAAGAGAACATGTGCATAGTGCATGGTTTAAAATCAGCAGAGGTGTGCAACAGGACTGTACCTATCAATTATTCAATTTATATGATGATCAAATAATCAAAGAAAATAGATTATATGAAGAAGAATCTGGCATCAGGATCAGAGAAAGGTTTATTAACAACCTGTGATATGAGGAGGACACAACTGTGTTTACTGAAAGTACGGAGGAATTGAAGCACTTGGTGATGAAGATCAAGGATTGCAGCCTTCATTATGGATCACCACTCAATATAATCCTCACAATTGGACTGCTCTAATTGGACATCAATTGTATCAAGCATATTTGTATATCTGTAGCCATCATTATTTTCTAAACATTTACTTACTATTTGGTATCAGCCTTTAGTTTTGTCTCATTTTTCACTACCTCCCTGCCCCCCTCCCATCCTCTTGACCCCTTGATAAATGATAAGTTAATTGGAATTTGTCTTGCTTCAATCCACAACTAATGCTCATGGAAGTAGCAGTTGAGAAATCAAAAAATATGTTCCATTGGGTAAATCTACTGCACACGATCGCTTCAGGATACTGAAAAGCAAAGAGGTTACTATGAGGACTAAGGACTAAGGTGCACCTGACTCAAGCCATGTTCCTTTCATTTACCTTAAATGCACGCAGAAGATGAACACTGAATAAAGAAAAACAAAGCTGAGTGCATTCATTTGCTTTGTGGTTTTGTAGGAGAATATTGAAAGTACATAGGATGCTGAAAGGACAAATCCATCAGTCTTGGAAAAAATAAGACTTTGTGTTGCCAGCTCTAGTCAGTCATGTTGTCAGGAGAGAGCCGTCCATGAGAAGGATGGCATGTTAGGCAGCATAGAGGGGCAGCAAAGGGAAGGAAAGAAAACCCTGAAAGGGATGACTGGACACAAAGGCTGCAGCACTGGGCTTAGACAGAAGCAAGGGTGAAGATGGTGCTCTGTTCATTCTGTGGTGTGTAAAGTGGCCACAGATAAAAACTGACTCATTGCACCTAATGACATCAGATTGAGTTAGTGCACTCTATTATTTTGGTCATCCAAATGATTTCTTTTGAGCTTCTTTTGAGTTGTGCTGTGCATCAGAAAAGTGGTACATTAAAGTTACCTAGTACTAGTTTAGAACTATCTATTTCTCTTTTCAATTCTGTCTTAGAGGGTGGATTTTTAAGGCCTTTGTCTTTGGTTGTATGGATGTGTTAGTCCAGGTAGGCTAGAGGAACAAATTTCATAGACATGCATATAGATACAAGGAAAAGGTTTTTATACAAGAGGAACAGGACATTGAGCCCAGTGCAGTTCAAAGTCATAAGCCATATGCCTGAAATCGATCTATAAAGTCTCCTTCTGACTCACGAAGTCACAGGTCAGTGGGTGAAGAATCGCGGCACTGGCAGGGGTCTCTACATGGCTCCTCGCTTCCACGGCTCAGGGTCCATCAACAGCAGAAGCAACTCATCACTGGCAGAGGTCTCCATGTGGCCACCCCAGCTTCAGAGGTCTGGCTCCATCAGGGCAAAGCCATGTGGTCTCTCCACCGGCTCCTCCAGCTTCTCGGACACTGCCATCTTGTATTGTCCATGATTCATCATCTCTGAGACTAACTCCCAATAACTGGGAAAGATAGCTTCTCATCTTCATGGGGGAAATATCGTGAGATTTCCCAGAAGTCTCAGGAGAAAGCCATACCCACATAGAGGCCTCATTGGCTACTCAAAACCTATCTCCAAATTAACAGACTAGACTCCACCCCTACATTTCAATCATAAAATTAACATAAGCACATGACTGCCACATCTGAATACTAGTATTTTATTTTCTTGAAGAATTGACCCTTTAATCATTATAGAAGTCCTTTCTTTGTCTCTTACGCTGGATTTTGACTTGAAGTCTATTTTATCTGAGATTACTGTTGTCACACTGTCTTCTTTTTGTTACCATAAGCATGGTATCGTTTTTCCCTCTTTTGGTTTTTAAACTATTATTTGTGTCTAAGATGTGTCACTTGTAGGCAAGCTGTTTTTATTTTTAATCCACTATGCTACTCTCTGCATTTAATCCATTTAAATTCAGTGGAATTATCAGTGATTATTAATGCACTGTCGCCATCTTGTTATGACTTACCTTATAATGTTTACAGTTTCTTTAAAGATCCCTAGTGGCACTCTTGACTAATCATTGGATCACTAACAAAGAAGGTCATGATTCAGATTCACCATCCACTGGCAGGGAGAACAATGAGTCTATCTGCTTCTGTAAAGATGTACAACCTCAGAAACACTTGACATGGTAGCTGTGAGAAAGAATCAGCTCAATAGTGGTGCATTTGTGGCGTGGATGGTCTTTTTGGTCAATTTCATTTTCTCTGCTGAATTATTTTTTATGTGGATTTTTCTTTCCTATTTGTTTATTGTGGCTTTTATGTTTACTGAGTCTTTTTTATTTTCTTCTTTACTTTGTAAGTATATTTGTTCATTGTCTTTGTGTTGCTCTAAAATTTGTCTTTATATTTCTATATTTAAAAGTTTGTTATATCCTGGTACCACCACAACTTCCTCTCCATATGGCAATTCTGTGACTAAACTACTACCTATGGTTCCTCTTTTGATTTAAAGTTATCTGTGCTACATCAATATCTACTTTGAAGCTTTTTTTTAGTTGTACTTTTTTTTTTTGGTCTGGTTTGGTATATGATGTCTGATGTTGATTTCCTGCATAGAGGACTCCATTTAATATTTCTTTTCTGGTTTGTACATAATTCCTTAAATTCTGTTTATTTGAGAATGGCCTAGTTCCACCGTAATTTATGAGAAGCAATCTTGCTGGATATATTACTTTTAGTTGGGAATTCTTTTCTTAATGTATTTTAAGTTATCTTCTTGTCTTCTTGCCTTCATAGCTTCTATGATAAACCGTTTAATCTTATTGCTTTCCTTTGTAAATGATAGTTTTATTTTCAAACACTGTTCACACAATTCTTTCTTAGTATTTAGTTTTAGGAAATTTAATGTCTTTGTGAATTCTATTTGGAATCTCTGATGTGTGGTGTACACTGACCTTCTTGAATAGAAATCTTCTCATCTTTCATTATATCCACAAAGTTTTCTGCTAGTATATGCTCAAAGATTCTCTATGCAGCTTTTTACTCCTAAAATTTCAATTATGGAAGAGCACACAAAAAGGAAGAAGCACAAAAAAATTTCAATTACATGTAAATTATTCTTCTTGATAGTGTCTCACATAACTCAGGCATTATTCATTTTTTTTCATTATTTTTCTGATTGCTCCTCAAACTCTCTCTTTCTCTATTTTATTTATTCCTTCAACCATTGTTCTAATTCTATTTCAATGCACTTCCAGTGAGTTATCCACTGTGGTATTGTATTGCTAACATTCTGGGTTTCTAGTTCTCGTTTTTGTGTGCTTCTATTTGTTTAGCTTGCTATTCTGTTGCTTTCCTGAATTATTCTAGGATTTCATCTTCATTTATCTTCATTCTTCAAGGGGTTGAAATATTTCTTAATTATTTACAAGGTAATTCTATAACCATTTTCTCCTTCAGGAAGATTTGCTTCCCTTTAGTTCATTCACTCTTTTCATCGTGTACTTTACTATTTCCTGCTGCTTAGAAAGCATTTTTTTTTAAAAAAAACCCTGGTGGTGTCATTGTTACGTGTTGGAATGCCATCTATAAAGCCAGCATTTCAAAACCGCCAGCTGTTCCATGAGAGAAAGATGACACTTCTCCTCTCTTAAAGGAGCAGTTCTACCTTGCCCTATGAGGTTGTCATAGTTCAGAACGGACTTGATGGCAGCAAGTTCGGTTTGGGTATAAGGCATTGAGGTACTAACTTAATTATGTATTTCTATCTAAATTTTAATGTGACTTATGTTGTCCCAATTCTTTTAGTTTGCTTTTATTTTGATTTATCAGAATAGAAGAATGCCATTATTGGTGTTATTTCTGTTTGTGTTGTTTGCTGGTACTAGTTTACGTGTGAATTTGATGGTGTTGGAGAGTTGTATTTTCAATGATAGTTGCATTTTCAAACACTGTTCACACAATAAGGAGTGGTTTCCTCTTTAACAAGGATGTTGTAGGATTTTAAAAAAAGGATGTGGTAGGTCACAGCCTTGTTTGAACCCTCTGTGGTTAGACCCAGATGTCCTCTGTTACCAAGTGTATGGAGGCAGAAGGATGGGGTCTTTTCCTGATATTGGATTGACCCTTCAGTCTTTGTGGCACCAGGGGTTCCTTTTGGGTTGGTGAAGAAAGTTAATATGCTATCTAGCATTCAGGGGAGGATGTCTTTACATGCACTAAAATGGAGTGGTACTCATAGGGATGCTGTAAGCATCCTATGTGAGTGGATTCAGATTTCAGCAGGTGGTAGGAGACGAAGGGACGTCATTACAAGAGAAGTCATTACAGACAGTCTGCAAAACTGCCTGAGTGTGGGAGATGTGGTTGGAATCGCTAAGATCTTCTACTCTCTGGCAGGGTTGAGATTGCATCTATCAGGAGCTGACAAGTGTTGCTAATCAGGTGATATGCCCAGGTAGACAGTCACCAGGTATCAGAGCAAGTAGTGCTCTCTCCTGACTGTGAGCACTGTAGATATGTGTGCTTAGTTTCTAGGTGGTCAGGGCATGGGTTCCTTGGTTATCAGTCTCTGGATGTGTAAGATAGTATAGAGACAAATTCTTATCTTAAAAATTGGACAGGTTCCAGAGAGTACAATCTACAGGGAAAAAACTTCTATGCAAAAGTTTATGTGCAAAACTTCTAAGCCAACATTGGAGGCACAGGGGACCTTGCACAATAGACACTCCAGGGCCTCAAACTCTATTAGAGGTGAGCTTAAATGTATTCCCTGCAACACATGATAGAATTATACAAAGAAAGGTCTCTATTCTTTGAAGGCTTACAAAGAATCATTAGTTAAGGTTGGGAACGTGAAGCAACTGAGAAGTTTGCAGACTGCTGCCTTCTTTAGCTTTAGTTGGGAACAGGAGGCAAGTGTCCATGTATCTCAGATGAAGACAGGCCTGCCGTTGCCTCATCAGCTTCTCTGGCTGAGCCATCAGTCTTCTTCCATGGGCCATGGACTGTGGAAGCAGGTGGTCCTGTCTTGCTTGCCTGTGTCTCCCACATGAAGGAGCAGTAGAGGTCCTCACAAAACTGATTACTAGGTGGGGTAGGAAGATCCATGCCATGAGTGGCTGGGTGGATGACTCGTGACAAAAGCAGTGAAGAAGGGTAAGTGGAGCTGGTGCACACCCCTGGTTTTTGGTAACACAAAGGATATGGAGTAAATAGGGCATGCGCACTGCTGGTTTCAAACCAGTAGCATGGAGGGTGGATCACAAATCACCAGGCAGGCAAAATGGTGGAGGGGCATTGCTGATGATAGGTGAAGTGAAGTGGCATACTCTGGTCCCCAGGAGGGTCAAGATGAATAAAGGGCATGTTCCCAGTTAGTGTCAGCGACAGCACTGCCTTCCAAGTGTACCATGTAATCAGGGCCCAGCATGTGAGCAAGAACCAGTGGTACTTCATGAAGAAGTGCAAGCTATACTGAAAACATTTGTCAGAAATTACAGCTCTGAGAATTGATAGAATACCCAGTGAAATGTTTCTACAGGTTGATGAAGCACTGGAAGCATTCACTCATGTATACCAAGAAATTTTGAAGACAGACATTTGTCCGACTCTTGGTGTTCTTTCCAACAGAATGGGGAAATTATAGAATAATATCGTTGATACCCCATGCAATTGATTTTTTCTGAAGATTCATAAGAGGGGTTATAGAAGCACTTTTATAGGGAGCTTCCAGAGGTTCAGGCCAGATTCGGAAGAGGAAATGCAATAAGGGGTAACATTGCTGAAGTTAGATGCATCTTGGCTGAAAGCAGAGAATACCAGAAAAGCGTGTACTTGTATCTTATTGACTGTGCAAAGATATTGAACTGTGTCCATCATAACAACTGTGCTTAGGCTTCAGAATAATGGGCATTCCAGAACACCCAATATATTCATTCTATCTCTATGCTGATCAGGTCATCAAATAAATTGGATTTTATAAAGAAGAATGTGGTGCCAGGATTGGAGGAAGCTTATTAACAACCTGAAATGCACAGACAACACACCTTGTTTGCTGAAAGTGAGGAGGACTTGAAGCACTTGCTGATGAAGATCAAGGATTGCAGCCATCGGTATGGATTAAAAATTAATGTAAAGAAGGCAAAAATTCTCACAAATGCACCAACTGGTAACATCACGAAACATGGTGAAAACATTGACGTTGTCAAGGATTTCATCTTACCTGGATCCATAATCATTGCTCGTAAAAATAGCAGTCAGGAGGTTAAATGATCCATTGCACAGGGTTAATCTGCTGCACAAGAACTCTGCAAATTGTGAATAAGCAAGGAAATTACTTTGAGGACTGAGGTGTCTACATCATGGTATTTTTAATTGTCTCCTATGCAAAAGAAAGTTGGCCATTGACTATGGAAGCCCTAACCAGAACAACGTGGCCTGGGTGTTCTCTATTCCTAATTGGATCAGTAAGAGTTGCAATCAATTCATTGTCAATGAGTGTGTGATAACATACAATAAAGCTGACACAATAACCTGTGAGACTCAAGAGTGAAGTAGATAAATGGGTACAAATATATATAGCAAAAATGAAAATAATAAATTGAGTGAATACACATCTTTCACTTTCTGTGTCTTCTATGACATATAACTGCATGCTTCCTTCATTCCAATTTAACCATTTATTTATGTTAAGTCATTCAACTTCAAAACTCTTCCCTATTAGATAAAATAACTCTACTCTTGCAGTGGTATTGACCAGACTGCTTCCAATCCCTGTGGTAGATTAGAAGTGAAACAACACCAGTGACACAAAATTCACATACATGAATAGTCATTACTTTCCTCAAATTACAGAAAACAAAGGCAGAATGTTGAAAAGGTAGGTACACAATGTATCAAAATATTTGATTGAGAAATGTTTATTAAGCCACAAATCTGTGTGTAAAACACTGGTTAGGTATTAGAGAAAAAAGCAGGGGGGAAGCATTTTGTCCTCAGGGCTCCTATGTTAAAGCAGGACCGACAAATATTAAACAAATCATCTCCTAACTCTATGACAAGTTCTGCCAAGAAAAAATATAGTGTGAAATAAATACAAAAATGAAAGTGGAAAATAGAGTGGAAACAGGTCTATCTTACATGAAGGAATCAAACATTTCAAGCCATAAAATTTTGTTTAAAGTTAGTCTCTCAGCTTAACATCACACCTGCAAAAATAATTTGAAAACACCATTTACAAGCTTTGAATGTGTTCTTTCTAAATTATACCCACTAAAGAAAACCACTGAATGAAAAATGCATTAGCATCGTAACTTCCTATGAAAAGGGGAGAAATTTGACTATGGTCATGACTTTAATAAGGAGTCAGGATGGTGCTTTGGGCAAGGTATTGGATTGCTACATGGAAAGTCAGTGGTTCCAACTGAGCAGCTGCTCTACCTAAAGATTGATTCTCAGAAATCCTCTATAGGACCATGGTGAATTGGAATCAACCCTGCCCACAAGCAGCCCGAGGGACATTGTAGATTAGGTGCTGGACTGCCAATGGCGGTAGTTCAAACCCACAAACAGTTCTGAGAAGAAAGACGAGATTGTCTGCCCCCATAAAAATGTATTACCTTGGAAACCCTATATAGAGTCTCTATAAATTAGAATCAACTCTACAACGGTATATTTGCTTTTATTGTCATACCATTACTGCAACTTCCCTTAGAAAGTCTTGGTATAAAGCATGGTGGTCCACTTAGTGACATAGATACCAGTTGGCACTTATAAAATATCTTGGACTAATGCCACAGCGGCATATGGATAGAGCAGAATAATCCATACTGTCTCTGGCCTCAGTCTCTGGCCTCAAATTCCTATGGGGTCCCTGGCATGATGTTTATTCAATTTACTCTTCCAAATTATAGAAAAACAGAAATCTAACACACTTCAAAATCAAGGAAAGATGTACTAGACTCAAATCTAACAAAAGTGTTGTTTCCAATTTAGTACTAAAAGTAGCAGTCAATTCATCATGATTTCCAAAGGCTACGGTTGTTGATGTTCTCAGAAAGAACTATAGTCTCCCTTGTCAAGCAGGATGTCAATAACAGGAAATTCCCAGTCAACAAACAAAATATATATGGGGAAGTCAAAATACATTCAATTGTGCATGCACACACACACATATTCACATAACCAACTAGTTCCAAAAGTAATTTTAAGCAATGTAACTAAGTGTTCCTGAAGCAATGGAAAAGAGAACTGTTATTTATATTTTTATGATATATAATGGCAACAGATATTACATGTCTTCATTTTGGACCCTCTTTCTATTCTACTTGACATGTATCCAATATTTCTATCAACTTTACAATGCAGACACAACCAAGACACCAAACTTATCTTAGAGAAGAAAATGCAATACTATCTCAGTTGTCCAAAAGTTTATAATTTTATGGGGACAGCCTCACAAAGAATTAACTAGAAAATTTTAAAAGTGAAAGCAGTCACAACTGGGACACAAGGATAGTCCTGTGTCTCCATAAAGAGAAAATTCACGCCTGAACCCCGGTGGCATAGTGGTTGAGTGCGGGACTGCGGCCCCCAGTCTTGGTGGTCCAAATCCAGCAGCAGCTCTCCAGGAGCAAGACTGGGTAGCTCCCATGACCACCAGAGGACAGTAATGCCCTCCAAAAAAACAAAAAGAGAAAACTCACTCTGATCATGAGGTACAGAAAAGGATTAAGGATGCTATATTGAAACTCTGAAATGTTAACAGGTTTAAATGGACTTCTGATAAGGAAAATGATATTTTAGGTTGAAAAATTCAAATAAACAGAGGCCTACAATGTGAAACTAGTCAGTACATATAAATCTCTTCTGACTAGAACAAAAGCCTGAGGCATTAAACTATGTGGATCATAACAAACTATAGATAGCCTTAAGGAGAATGAGAATCCCAGAACATCTACTTGTGCTCATGCAGAATCTGTACATGAATCAAGCATCATTTGTGTCACCAGGACAAGGGATTACTACATGGTTTAAAATCAGGACAAGTGTGCAACAAAGTTGTATCCCCATACTTATTCAATCTGAATGCTGAGGAAATCATCAGATAAGTTAGATTAGACAGAAACGAATATGGCACCAGTATTGGAGGAAGACTTATAGGCAACCTGTGCTATGCATATAAACAAGCCTTGTTTGCTGAAAATGAGGAGACTTGAAGCACTTGATAAAGGTCAAGGAGTGCAGCTTTTAGTGTGGATTACAACTCAATGTAAAGAAAACCAAAATCAACCCCAATACTCTGCACTGAGACAAGGAGGAGCAAGATGGCAACCAAGTAGCACACATGCAAGGGACTCCACAGAGACCAGTGCACCGAGGCCCTGGAGAGGGATGGCCTCCACTTCCAGACTGTAAGTTTCTCAGCATATAGATCAATAGACACAGATTTATTAAAACAAATAATCACCCCTGCTCTGTGTGGAACAGTTTGCCATGTTCTGTCTTAAGGCAACCAAAAACCACTACCATTCATGGGCTTTAAAAAAAATTTTTTTGAGCTTTCTTTGTTAGCAGACAACACACACCTGGCCTATTAGCAACATATTAGCATAGCAATGCAAGTACAGTAGAAATTGCCACAGCAATTTTACAAAGCACAAGCAGGGACTTTGTACTTGAGACAAAGGCAGCCCAAGGGCACGCCTGGTTAAGGTGTTGGATAGACTGAGCAATTCACCAGCTGTCCCAAGAGACCCAAGCCCCTAGTCAGCACCCCAAGCCACTCAGATAAGTTACCTACTCCCTGAGGAGGCTGTTGATTAATCCCTACCCCATGGGCCACCTAGGTAAGAATTGTATAGCCCACTCCCCCACCTAGTTACCTTCATCATCTAAAAAGACTGAACTCTCCAACTTGAGTCACCAGAGGTTTATTCCTTAAAGATAATTAACCCAAATCATAAGAATACAGGACTCAGCCCTACCAGACACCCAAATCATTCACCTAGTCTTAATCTACCCTACCCTGACATTCTAAAAGACCACAATGTAGAAAACAACATATTACCAGACACTGCCCCAACTACTCAAAAGACCTCTGTTCCACACAGTCCTAATTGCCCCCCAGGACAAGGTCTAGAGCCCATTTGTGCTTTTATCTGTTTTATTGTCGGTGTGTGTTCTTATCCTTCCTGTACCCTCCCCTTCATTAAAATAAAGTTATGTGCTATTCTTATAAGCCAACCTTACTCAGGACTTCCCCATCTGTTGGTCTACATAAAAGAAAAAATAGTATATGTGTGTAGATTATTATTTTAATTTTTTGCTTTTTAAAATAATTACTTTGTTTTTTACTTTCTCAACATTTCATAAATCCTCAAGTTTGTACCTATGTCAGAGATAAAGCTCCTGGGCAAAGTTTAGAGGCCAAATACACATGAACAGTTCTTCCACTTCTCATTCTGGTATTGGGTTTTTCTAATTTAATTTTTGTTTTTTGTTTTGTGGGAATCACTGCCTCCTGGTGGGAGTGGGAGGCCCAGCATTGCTCCTGAAGAGCTGCTGCTGGATATGAAGTGCCACAGTCCCACACTCAACCACTACGCCACCGGGGCTCAGCCCCTCTAATTTAATTTTTAATACTTTAGTCTCATGCCTTTCCTCCTTTAATTTTAACATCTAAACTTTTCCATAACCATTTTGCCTCTTTTTTCTTCTCATAAATCTTTCTTTCTCCTTCTCATCCTCATAAAACCAAAAGCTGATACTCCTCTTACTTTTGTTTTCTTTCACTCTCTCTCCAATATTACTAGCCAGTCCTCCATCATTGAAAAAAAGAAGAAATTTTGGGGGCCTAATTTCCTTTCACTTCAGCTTTTAATTAGCACAACCTAATCCCTCCTCTTTTGTTTCACTTTTCCTATCTTTCTGCTTCCTCTAACACTTCTGCTGTCACTCTTTGAAAGAAGAGTCTAAGAGGAGATGTGAAAAAAAAATAGAAAAGCGGAAAACTTTCACTACAAGAATTACAAGAAACACTAAAAACAGAAACAGAAAAGAGCCATCAGACAGCAAAAATAAGTCTAGGGACTCTAAATAGGCAAAGAAGCAGCAACAGTCTCACTAGTTGCAGATGACATGACCTTCTCTATAGGAAACCCAACAGTCTCCACAGAAACCAACTCAAAACAAAGGAGAGATGAAGAACATTGGGGGGGGGGGGGAGGGAAGAATATTGAGAGGCTCATGAACTGTCAGAAAAACAAATAAATCTGTCTTGTAGCAAGTATGACCAGAATACTCCTTAGAAGGAAGGATGGGGAGACTTCATCGCATATCCCTTAGACATGCCATCAGGAGGGACTCGTTACTGGAAAAGGACAACATGTGTGGTAAAGTCAAGCCCAAAAAAGACCCTCGACAAAAATGGATCGACACAGTGGCTAGAAGCATCACAACAAGCATCGGGATAGAGCAGCGCTTTCGGCTGTTGAACAAGGGTTCCTGGAGTCAGAACCAACTTGATAGCACTGAACAACAACAGAAACCTCAACCCTATTTTTTCAAATATCAGTTTGCTGCAAATTGGAAAGAATGAAAGAGGGAAGTCGTTGGGTATTCAGGCCAGCAACGTTTCATAGAGCGTGTGGGGAGGTACAATGAAAGCAAATATTATAAAACATGTCTTTTCGTGAATGAACCCAAAGTCTAATAGGAGAGTTGGCAATATGGGCAGAACATGAAAGGGAATCGCATGTGTTTTTATTACCTATTTTTAGAGGGAAAGGTACTGGAAGACCTACTCATCGATGACATGTCAAAAGGTAAAAAATAGCTAATATTCATTTTTCTATTGCTTTTAGAACTATGTCTCTCTTAGCTCTCCTAATAAACCCTATTAACCAAACTAGATCACTGTCCTCAACCTGTTTCTGGCTCGTAGCAACTACCAGAGTTGCCAAGGCTGTAGATTGGTATAATGGAAGCTGACTTCTTATTTCCCCCTCGAAGTAACTGATGCATTCGCATGATTGACCGTGAAGTTAGCTTACCTAACAGTGCGATCGGGGCTCATAATGGTGTGTACTATGTAAATGCTCATATTTTCCCCCTGAGAGGTAAGTAAATGGAGACTTAGTGGGGTCATTGGACCAAGCCATTCAGCTAATAAGTGAAGAGACATGTCACATTTAAGCTCTTAACTCTTGATAAACTATGTAACCTACAGAGAGTCTTAGAGTTTCACCTCCAAAGTAAACATGAAGACACGGACTGATGAGGGAGAAACAGATGTTACAAATCAAATGTACGGAAAGAGCCATATAAAACCACTTGTAAAAACCGAGCCATCAAATTATATTCAAGTTATTCTGTAGGAAAAATGGATAGCCAAGTCACATGGATTTTGTACATAAAAACTCTGGTTAGCTGTAGTACTAACCTTCAGAAATAACAAAGTACTATTTGAGAGAAAGGGGGGTGAAGATCTTTAGCATGAATGCCCTACCTAGGTCAAGTAAATTTTTATTTTAATTATAGGGACATTGTCACTTTCTGTCTTTTTGTAGTGGCACTTTAAACCATGAGAGAATGAAGAGAACGATGCAAATAGTTTGAAATGGCAATTAAGAAAGCCTTTCATTACCTTACTCTGATAAAGAAAAGCAGAGACAAGTTTTCAATGGGAAATGCCCAGTTTGTTTGTTCCCAAAGTCCCTGGAAATGAGACTAGTGATGTCATAATTCCAGATTATGTTCTGATTAATCCTTTTGCTAAAGAAAACATTCTGTTCTGTGTATACGAAAGGTTATAGTTTCTCTAACACTCTCTTAAAAGTATATCAAAATATAGTGGAGAAATGGGCAACCCAGGTTTCTTCATGTCTAGGTAATGTTGAATATAGCATATTTTGAATAAGGCATCATTTAGAGCTATGCCAATTTAATCATATGCTTCCATCATTCTTAACTAGTTGGTGGGAGACTTAGTGACTCAAGGTCTTGCCTTCACATGGAGGTAGCTGGGGAAATGCCAAGTAAAGCTTCATTTTTAAAATGTACATAGGGGAGCTGAGCCCCAGTGGCGTAGTGGTTGTGCGCGGGACTGCGGCCCACTGGGACAGAGGTTCAATTCCAGCAGTGGGGCTGGGCCTCCTACTCCCACCACCGGAGAGCAGTGATGCCCCCCCCAAAAAAAATTAAAAAAATAAAATAAATAAAAATAAAATGTACATAGGTTTATTTGATACGCGGGTGATTATACAATTCTCTGAGAAAGGATTGAGTGACTGAGCTACTCAATTATCTGATATGTAAATTACTTGAAAATAAAACTAGCAAAAGAAAGTAATTTTTGGAACAGATTTTCCCAGACTACCTGTACTTATGAGATAGTCTTTTCTCATTTGCTTAAAAATATGCTTGACACAATGGATTGTATGTATGGATTGTGAGGAGTTGTACGAACTCCCAATAAAATAATTAAAATACATAAAGGGTCACGCATTAGGAAGATTGAGAACCACCTAATCTGAATTTCATATACAAAAAATCATGCAAAACAAAACACAACCATACAAAAGAATACAAAGCAAGCCAACCAGCAAAAAAACTCAACATCAACAACTAGAAGAAACAGAAAAGTCTCAAAGAGAAAGTAGGCAATCTTAAAAACTGAAACATGACAGCAAGTGTACAATTCTGCATAACATGGTTGAGCTATGGAATTACATGATGTCTGTTTTAGAACTCAATAAATTGGTTTTGGAAAAAAAAATTTCAGCCCACCATAGACAAATATGTGGCCTTCCTGTAGAAGATCCGTATGTAGTTTGCATACGTACACATAACATGTACACAATATTTGAACTGGTATCTACCTAGCCAATGAAATAATGTCAATGATCATCTACTGGGTTTTCATGGCAATGTCAAATTGCTATATAATTTCTTAGAACTTATTCTCAGCGTGTGTACCTATGTCATCAGAGTCTGGAGATGATATATATATATATCATATATATATACACATATATATACACACACACACATATATATATACACATACTGGCACAGCTCTGTAGACGCCACTGTGGGTAGTACTATATAGAAAATCTGTCCTGACAATCTCAATCACTTGCAGTGGCAGTGAATTTGCCAGGAGAGAAACTCTGGAAAAAGAGGCGAACAAATGGGACAGAGCAGAGAACTTCTCTCTCACAGAGGAAAGGAGGCTTGACTCGACACTGTCTGCCAGCAGAGTCCAGCAGAATGGCAGCCCTTTTAGAGAAAAGGTCTCCCCTGGCCACTCCTACCCAAACACAAGCTCCAGACTCCAGCAAACATTCCAAGTGTCTGCAAACATCGTCCCCCACCCCGCCCATGACAATGACGAGGAATTCCAGCATGTACTGTGGGTTTAGGTTCCTATCCTTGTTTCTCTAACTGTCCTGGCCTGCCCCCAAGAGGGAATCAG
Source organism: Nesogale talazaci (assembly GCA_004026705.1). Taxonomy (NCBI): domain Eukaryota; kingdom Metazoa; phylum Chordata; class Mammalia; order Afrosoricida; family Tenrecidae; genus Nesogale; species Nesogale talazaci. The sequence goes on from PVJH01004510.1 coordinate 35,549, forward strand.
AAACTGCTGGGTTTGAAAGTCACACAACACAACTCCCACCTCTGCTCCCAAAAGTTCTCTGAAAGCTGCAGGTGCAAACTCCAAATTCCCCTAAATCTTAACCTTTCTTCTCCTTTTTTCAGGTCTGAAATTAGGATAGACAATAGAACCTCGGTACTCGAACGCGTAATTGGGTTTTGATGTGAAATGTGGAGAAAAATTTTGCATAGCAGCTCAAACAAACCATTGGAATCCAACCCGACGCAAGTGACTTTTGTCAACAAAAGCGGCTCGGTCACCCAGCGTTAGTTGGCATTGTTGGTAGAGCTTTTTGTGATTGTATTCGAAGCCCTCTGCTGTCGTTTTCTAGGTTGTCGTGGCTTTTTGTACTGTTTTAAGATTAAAAAAAAAAAAAAAAGCACGGGTCCTAAGAAAGTCTCTTGAAAAGAATCATGATAAGGAACTGGCTAACCATGCTATCCTATTTATAATGTTGATGATAATTTAGTAAACCCTTTTAGAAAAGAGTTAAGGGAACTCCAACAGCAAACCGCATTAGAAAGATATTTTTTTAGAAAAAAAAAAAAAAACACCCAGGTTCTAGTGAAAAAAGGCCAAGGGGAAAAAAAAAAACCTCCTGACAAGTAGTTACCAGTTGAAAGGGGATTTCATGAAAGGAGATTCGCTTTCCAAACAATGACTCTTTCTCTCCAAACCGCCTCATCCACAGATCCAGATCCTCATCAACCTCAAGATATGAGTCATACAGTAGTGGTCACAAACTTTTTTAAATGCCTTTCTTATTTAAATTATACTATTTAACGCTGAACTCATTTACTTTGCAATTTCTGTGTAATGTTTGGTAGACAAAGGCAAGGGTAAATACTTGGTGGTGGGCAAGAAGAGGTTAATCTGTTTTCAGTTATTTCTTATGGGAAATATCGATTTGGAACTCGACTGCATCACATGTCAATGCTCCTTCTGGAATGGATTAGCATGGAGGTCCAGGCTTCTATTGTATGAACCTTACAGCTAGTGTATATGCCTAGTGTGGCAGTGTTCCACTGTGTGCCCCTGAGTTTAAAGTGATATTTTACAGTTAATCGCATTTTAGAAATGCTGGAGATTAGATCTATAATGTCACCATAAATCAGAAGTATGTGAAATGTAGTTTCCCTTAGATGGTCTTGTTATAGGGGACATCAGGAAAATGGAATCTGACACTGGTCAGCCCATTTGACAGATTTCAGTCATCTCGAAAGGTCATGTCTACTGAGATCTTGCTGTGTACCAGTTAATACAGATAAACTTTAACACAGATAAACCTTAAACCACTGAAATGTTGAGAGTTGGTATATAGCATCAAGTCAGTGTGGGCACAGAGTGACCCCTAGTGATAAAGAACTGCTCTGCAATTTTTTCTTAGATTCTAAATCTTTCTAGATACAATGGCAGGGTCTTCTCACAGGAGTATTAGGCAGTCTGAGTCCATGAGAGAAACAAATCTACAGAAACTCATATGTATAAGAGAGAGTTTTATATAAAGGGCAAGGGCTTCTCAAGAAAACATCTCAACACAGTGCCGCCCAAGTCCACAAGTCTAATATTAACTATATGTCTGACACCAATCCACAAGGTCCTCCTTTCATCTCACAAAACACACACATAATGATGCTGACTGCGGGAGGAACGCCAAATCAATGAACGTGTCAGCATCTCAGCACTAGCAGAAGTCTCCACACACCTGCTCCAGCACCAAGGGCTGCATCCATGTAGGTCCATGTGGCTTCTCCTGAAGGATGTCTTGCAGAAAGGGAGTCTTGCCAGCTGAAGCAGGGAATTGGCTAAGGCAGCTGCACCCCCAGTCCAACCATCAGAAAGCAAGAGACCGAGAACTATAAAGGTAAGACTCATTGAGACATTTATCACCCCACCCTTCAATTAACCCCACATGTGTTTATCAGCCAAGTTGACACAATAAACTTGAACTATCTCAGTGTTCAAGTGGCAGACCTTCCAGTGAGCTGCTGAGCATTTAACCATTGTAGCATCGAGGTTCTGTAACCTTCTATGGCTCATATTAAAATATTTCACAATTGAGAAAAATGAGCACAGAGAAATTAAGAAAATTGTGCTCAAGTTCCCACAGCGAGGGTGTATTGATAGTGAGGATTCAAAGAACAGTGTCATCATAGTCACAACCATCAAGTCAATTCCAATGCCTAGCAACCCAATTCAACGAAGGAGAACTGCCCAGGTGGGCTTCAGAGACTCCAAACCTTTACAGAAGTAGAAAGGTCTGTCTTTTGTCGACAGGGCACATGGTGGTTTGAAACTAGTGACCAGTAGTTTGCAGCCCAAAGTGTGACCTGCTCGGCCACCATGGCTTGTTAACATACTGCAGTAAGGAAGGATAGTCCACTGCCAGTCTTAACTTCTAGCTGAAACAATCATGAAACTTAAGTCAAGTATTTCAATGTGGGAAACTGACTCTGAATGAGGCCATTAGTTCCTCGTGTACTAATTAGGAATGTTTCGCTCAACGAGGAAAGGGTTCCAATTGACCCTCCAATTGGCTAGAATGATTTGCTACCCTGAAAGGAGGGTATTTAACCCGCCTTTAAGAGATGGTTAAATAATCTGCTATTCAGATGAATGGATTTTCAGTATTGTTCTTAACCAAGTGATAATGATTTGCAGCAACATCTTCTGGGGAAGAAGAGGTGCCCCCCACCCCCGAAAAAGAAAGTCATGCCGATGCAATAAGAGCAATACAATAGCAATTGGAAGGTTCTGATCAGGCAGACGATGAGCTGTGTGTGAGGGCAGATGTTTCCAATTCCCACCACATCTTTGCTGCTCACGCTAGTGAACACTCACTTTTACAGACTCTGCTTCCCGTAGGGAGTGGCTGCAAGAATTCGGTGACATAATGTATGTCAGTGTGCTTTATGCGCTGTAGAGCACAGCCCAGCTGTAAGCTGATAATATTGTTAATACAGTAGCAGTGGTCCCTGTGGTTCCTGATTCTTTGAAGTCTTGCTGCTCGTGCCAGAGCTTAATGACATGGTTGAGTAAAGCCACTGAGCCTACCAGCAATCTGAGACAAGGCTCACCTTGAGTTAATCAGAAAGGAAGTTTGGCAAAGGGATAGAAGAACAACTTGGCACTAGGAAAACTCCCATCCGTTGTATTCCTGAGAAAGTGAGCACCCAGCTGTGAATTTATTGACTCTCCCTTAAGAAGTTCTTCCAATGGAATAAATTTTGTCTTCTTGGTGCCTGTTAATTAGACAATTATTTAACTCTGTTTCTTTTTTAAATGACTCTCTGCTGTTGTTTGAAGACTTCTGTCTATTATTTGTAATAAAAACCTCTGTCACATTTTTGCCTCATTATCCTTAACAAATAGTGCATTCCCCAGCCCCCATGCCTTGTTCCCTTAGTTCTCCCTCTCTCAGCAGCTCCCAGAGTCTAGAGCTCCCAGAGTTTCAAAGACCAGCTGTTATCATTTTGTTGACGGAGAGATTTTAGAAACTTCTATCACAGGCACAAGGCTCCATGGGGGGCTGTTGAATTAAATATCAGCTCTTCAAACAGGAATTAGCTCAGAGAACAAAAGCAGCAGGAAGACAAGGGACAAACGCAGCCAAATGCTGCAGTCTTCCCACTCAGTGGTGAAAAACTGGCCCACTCTCCCTTCCCTGAAACCTGAGACTGGGAGTTCCGCAGTAGTCATGGTGAGTCATAAACCGGTCCACAGGGCTTAGGGTCCAGGCCCAGCCTAGCTTGGGTCCTCTGTCCTTTCAGAAGATGACTGTGTGAAAGAGAAATGATCCTTTTTCACTACCTCCGATGGCGACTCAGCTTCATTTGAGCTCCTCAAAAGATATTGTCTTGGACTGCTATGTCTTCCAAGAGGAAGTGAGGGGAAGAGAAATAAGGAAAAGCAAAGGAATGAACATTTGCTGAGCCCGACTATAAACTAGTCGCACAGGTGCTCGCTCACTCTCCCATTTGGTGGTCTCACCACTGCGTGTGAGTTGGTTGTATTGTGGGAGCTGTTATGTTGCAATGATTCTGGAAGCCATGCCGCCAGTGTTTCAAATACCAGTAGAGTCACTGACGAGGGGCAGAATTCAGAGAGCTTCAGATTAAGACAGGCTCTGAAAGCAAGGCAGGAAATCAACTGAGGAAATTAGCAAATGAAAATCTGACAGATGACAACAGAACTTCCCTGCTTCTTCTTGGCCATATTATCAGAATGGATTCATCACTGGTGAAGGACATCATGTGTGGTGAAGCAGAGGACCAGCAGCCTAACGGAGACCCTGGATGAAGTGGATTGGCACGACTCTCTCAAAGATGGATTCAAATATTCAGGGGGTCAGGAGGATGGCACTAGACTAGGCCACATGTCTTTCTATTGCAAGTGAAGTCACCGTGTCCATCCACTCTGTGGCAGCTGGAAATGGTAATGAGATCTTGTTATTCGAAGCTTTATTAAAGCTGGAGCTATGGGCTGCCATATAGGACCCCGTACTCAGAAGAACTGTTCGTTGAGTAATGCTCTGCTATTCCTGTCTTAAATTTTTAAATAATTTTACCTTTAAATCCGTGCTTTGGAAGGGAAATCCAATAGAATGTGAGGTAAGCATGCAGGCTGTGGAAATTTGCACAATATGCATCTGCACAGTTCCTTGAAGTCCCATTCACATAAATCACTTGCAATGCCCAGGAGCACAGAATTCTAGTGGACTCACAAGGCACACAGTTCATCAAGACTCAAAGTGAGTACACAGTAAGCAGGCTATGTTTATGGCTGAGTAAGCAGAAGCACTGGCAGCCCCAAGAGGTCACACTTTCTTTTTAAACCAGCTCGTGTTCAGAACACAAAAAGAAGGCAATGACATTCTAAGAGACACACATTGCGTAGGAATGCTCTCAGACACATTCTTACTCTTGTTACTGCCCCACGTTAGTCGGCCACTCCTACTGAAAATGATAACCTAGAAAGTAAAAGAAATACAGGAAAAATCCTTGTTCCTTTCCTTTCAGTCCTTTCTTATTAGTTAGACAGAGGTAGAAAGGATTGTAGAAGTGAAATAAAGAGAGGTAGGCACCAATACACTGCCTTGGTGAGCATGTTGCTCCAGAAAGAACAAAAACGTAGGAATGACAAAAAATGAATTGTTTAATTCATTATACTCTTATATTTTTATTCAAAGTTCACATTGCATAATGTAAGGATAAATAATTCATGGTAGTAATTAAAAAATTTAATTTTTATTTACTTAGAAATTAAGTAACAAATAATTCCCCAAGCAAAATCATGGAAGCTTAATATGTAGAACTTGTTGTTGTTGTTTAATCATTTTATTGGCAGCTCATATAACTTTATCACAATCTATATGTACATTCATCCATTGTATACAAAGCACATTTGTACATTTGTTGCCATCGTCATTCTCAAAGTATTAGCTTTCTACTTAAGCCCCCGATATCACCTCATCTTTTCCCTTCCCTCATGAAAATTTGATAAATTTATAAATTATTATTTTGTCATATTGTACACTGCCTGATGTCTCCCTTCACTCACTTCATTGCTGTTCATACCCCGTACCCCAGGGAGGACATAATATGTAGATCTTTGTCATTGGTTCTCCCTTCCTACCCCACCTTCCCTCCACCCTCCCAGTATCTCCACTCTCACCACTGGTCCTGAAGAGATCATCTGTCCTGGATTCCCCACGTTTCTGGTTCCTATCTGTACCAGTGTACATCTTCTTGTCTAGCCAAATTTGTATGGTAGAATTGGGATCATGATAGTGGGGGGGGGGTGGCATTTAAGAGCTAGAGGAAAGTTGCATGTTTCATCATTGCTACACTGTACCCTGACTGGCTCATCTCCTCCCTACGACCGGTCTGTAATGGGATAGCACGTAATATGTAGAACATTTAACTGCACTTTCTTTTTGCTTGTTAAGTGGTCCCATATTTTTACCATGTACACTGAGTTCTGTGAATTATGTAGCTTTCCCTGTCTCCAGCATTTGTATGAACTGTTGGATATTCAGAATTTGAGGCCCCCACCCTACATCTGTTGAATCGGCATTTGTATTCTAACAAGATTCACCTGCGTGGCGTTTCAGTACAAGAAGCATAGCGTTCAAGTATTCAATGGAGAAACTGGGATTCAAACTTAGAGTTGAGATGAGTAAGTATGACGATGATCAGTTCAGCCATGAGACTGAAGTGGAAACCACATTATCCCTAATTTAAAATGTGGAAACAGCTAAGTGAGGGTAGAAGATTGGCCCAGGATACAGGGATGAGAAGCAAAATCTGCGTGGGCCCCAAATCTAAGCCATTTGCCTTTACACCAAGTATTTACGAACAAGAGTGAGCTTCAGACATAACTGGAGAAATGTTTTTAAATGAAGATTTTAAGGTCACCCTATGGATGAGCCAAATCGAAATCCCCAGGTTAAGTCTTCCAAATCTTTGGCTACGCAGTCACACTGTCCAGGTGCATTTTAACATGTCTCTTGCCAAGTCCCCATCTCCAACCAAATAAACCAGACCCGAAGGGGTAGGACTTAGACTTCAAAAATTAAAATCCATTGACAACTGCTGTTTTAAATGCTTCCAGGTGATCCTGCTGCTCACCCAGATTCCTGACCGCCTCCATCCCAGCTTTACACCTGAATGTGCACCTGTGCATGAAGCACACAAGCAAACATACAGGATTGCAGAAAACAAATTTTATTTCTAGAGCCCACCTAATCAACCAGCTTCCAATTTGGGGGGCAAGGGGGTGCAATTAGCACACAAGATTTCTGATGTATGCTTTGTTAGTAAATCTCTAAAAATTTATCAAAGACTCATTAGCTGCCCCCAAACATGGATTCTGCACTAAGTAGTATGTCTGTTTCTAAATCAACATGTAGCCCTCTGAGAATAATGGTATTCACTTGTTACACAGACATAGCACCTTTAGTTGAAATCCTGTTATTATTTCAAAGGCTAACTTAAACCACTTACCACCAAAAAATATACTTTCTTTCTCAGGCTAAATATATTTATGGGGGAAAATGTTATCTAAGTAGACTAACACTGCATTTAATTTCTGTGTATTTTATGGTTTTGCTCAGAGAATTGCTTGTTGTGTGACCCCAGACTCTCATTGGAAGAGACTCAGAATATTAAAAATAAACTTTTCAGCTCATCCAGCATGAAGTAGTCTGAGAAGGTGAGAGTCAATCCTAAACATTTTATCAGGCAGAAGCTGAGGTCCTAAGGGGTCAGTGAGTTTCCAAGAACACAAGCCGATTGCATCCTCAAACCAATTCAGAATGCCCAGGTGTCCTAAGTCCCAGGCCTCTTTTCTCTACTGTCCCTGTTGGCTATGCACACTGCAGCACAGCCGAGGGCTGTATGTGGGCTTACACAGCTGCCTTCCCCTCACCCACCCTCTAATCGTCTGAAAGCAGAACACACAGACCCAGTCTGTAGTGAAGCTTCAGAGCTACAAAGCCTACATTATTTAACACTGGCCTTAGCTATCTGTGAAGGAGAATAAATAGCACTATAATAAAATCCATAAAGTACACCAAATTGGATTTTTTTCCAGGATGGCTCTGAGCACAAGTTGGCAATCAAAGGGTTTTCAGAAAGACTGGAAAGAGTGTTTGCTATGTTGAAATTTCTCTGAATCTTAAGAGGATTCCTGTTTCCCATCAACCACTAGCAGAATATATTAAGGGAGGTGATGTGCATTACTCTAAATCATAAGGATGAAGGTCCTTTCAAATGGTGTGATAAAAATTATTTCTCATTAATTTAGTCAATGGTATGGAATGTAAGACATTATTGAGAGAAAGGAAATTACACAAATATAGGTCTGCTTTAGACCAAATACATGAATTATTGACTTCTACAGATTAAACTCTTAAGTGACTAGACACTGTTTGCACAAACAAAATTATCTTCTGCCCTAGGGAAGTAACTTATAATGTTCTCTATCATAAAATGATAATTATGTCCCTAAAGTGAACCAGAGATATATGTAAGCTATGGATACATGAATGGATGTAATTCTCACACTTAATTCTCACTCCAACCTGAGAACAATTCCTTTTTATGAAATGGCCCTAGTTTAAATTCACTCTCATGAAGAGATCATTGAAGATATGGATGCTACAGCAAAATATGGTGAAGAAAACAGATGGTATCCTGCTATCAGAAAGATTGGCATCTGAGCTCTTAAAGGTTTGTTTTCCAGACAAGCATCCATCTAAATCATGTGTAATCAACTAAGTCAACATGGAAGAAGTAGATCAACATGTATGATCCAGGTTTGTAACTAACAAAATCCAGATCCAAAGGAGACAATCGTTTCAGAGCTAAACTGTGAAGACCTCGGTTACATGTGGTGGTGGATGACAGTGGAAACCTAAAATCCATTTGCTGGGTCCCCACATGGATTAATTCAATCTCCAGGGAATTCCCTGAGACCATAGTTGACTCCCTGCTCTCAGAGGGAGTCTTATAAAGTCAACTGTGGCAGATGTCAAAATATGCTATAGTATCATTTGACCTTCCTTTTGACACATTTTATTTACTTGTTAATAAGTCATTTTATTTGGGGGTCTTACATATATTGTAAGAATCTGTATATCCATTATAACAAGCGGACATGTGCAAATGTTGGTAAATACAATTTCATAATATTATCTTTCTTCGGGGCTGAGCGCCGGTGGCGTAGTGGTTGTGCACAGGACTGCGGCCCACTGGGACGGAGGTTCAATTCCAGCAGTGGGACTGGGCCTCCTACTCCCACCACCGGAGAGCAGTGATGCCTCCCCCCCAAAAAAAAAAAACTAAAAATATATATATATTATCTTTCTTCTTGAGTCCTTTGATATCAGCTCCTCTTTATTCTCTCCCTCCCCCACCCTACCACCGCCACAAACCCTTTGTATATTATTTATGGTTGTTGTCATTTATCCATATCTTACATCATCCATTCTATCCCTTCCATTAATGTGCTGGCATTCTTCCTCATCAAGGGAGGTCATTCTTCCATCCTGGCTATCTGTTTCCCCTTCCCGACCCCCTTCTCCCTTTTCCTATCCCCTACCCTCCTGTTATCATTACTGTTTCTAGGGTGGGGTGGAGGGTGTACCTCCTGAATTCCATATATTGGAAGCTCTCATATGTCCAGTGTATGTACACCAGTCTAATAGGATTTGCGAGATTGGATTGAGGTCCTAATAGTGGGGGGAGGAAAGATTAAAGAATAAGAAGAGTGTTGTGGGTTTTCTTGGTGCTTAACCGCCCCCTGGGTGTGTCTTCTCTTCCATGCAGCCCCTTTGCATACAAATGTCTAATAATCTCAGGATGGGTGATGGGTCTCTAATTTTACCCTTCTCCTTCACCTGGATGAGATTGTTTTATTTGAACTTTTAATGCTTGTTCCTGGCGACTCCTCATTATCACACAGGCTGGTGTGCTTCTTCCATGTGGACTTGGTTGATTTCCTGCTAGATGGACCCTTGTTTGCCTTCAAGCTTTGAAAACCCCCAGATGCTATACCTTTAACAGCTAGACAACATCTGCTTTCTTCACATTTGTCTATGCATCTAGCTTTTCTTCAGTGGTCATGTCAGGAAGGTGGGCATCGCCCAGTGCCACATTATTAGACAGCATGTTCTTGTGTTGAGGAACTACTTAAGCAGAGGGCCAAAGTCCATCCACTGCTTCAATATATTGCCATATAAATACATTGGAAGACAGAAGAAATATATGTACATATGCCAAGACCATTAATTTTATGTATCAATATATTTGCATATGTACATGTCTATGTTTATACCTTTATAAGTAGTTTTGCTTGTTGGTTCTCTCCTCTATTTCCTTTTACCTTCCTCCTGCCACACTATCACACTCATCCCTAGTTTAATTCTCAGTAATTACTCTTGGCTAGATTACAGTTGCTTCAATATTACCAGTAATTTCCTTAAATACTACCAGGAATACTACCAGAATTGACTCCTTGCTATCAGACAGAGTCTTGTAAAGTCAATTGTGGCAGATGTATTCATAATTATCTAGGTGAATGACAGCAGAGTTTGAGGGGACAAAAATGGAGAGCTAACTGATGAGAAGAAAATGGTCTAAACTTGATTGTAGTAATGGTTTCCAACACTTTTAAAATGAATAAATTATCAAACTGTATGACAGATACATGAAGCTTATGACTATAAAAGTATTCATCTGAAATTCTTTCTCTGTGGGTTTTTTTTCAGCAGCCCTTACCTTAGAGCAAGAAGGCCTTTAATGTTCATCACTTACTTTTACTCCTGAGGTAACAGCAGCAGTCATAGCACTAGAATAAATGGGTTGTGTACCTGCCAACAACTTAAAGATACTTGGAGTGAATGTGATTGGCAGTGATGGTAGCAAATATTGTATAGCTAATTGAGTTTGTACAGCTACTATTGACTGTGGCCCACAGGGTTGGAAGTTCAAATCCAGCAGCAGCACTCCAGGAGCAAGGCTGGACTTCCTACTCCCACCAGGGCAGTGATATGAAAAATTTTTTAATTAAAAATTAAAATTAAAAAAGCTACTATTAATTAAGCTCTTCAGCAATCACAATTAGAGCTTGCAACCACGTGTTTTCTCTGTTAAGACCTAAGGGTCCTATAAGCCTCATTTCCCATAACTGTGGTCAAATTAGGAGCAATAATTGGAATGTGACTCCCCATCATATTTTTTTAGACTAAAGTAAAAAGGCTCCAGGCCAAGAGTCTGAATGACTTTCGATTACTAATCTTACAACCAAGGTGAAACGACTACACTATAGAGAATAAAGAACAAAATAATAGCACTGATAGACAGGAGAAAGGAGCAATTAGTATATCAAAAGGTTTGAAGGTGGGTGTGAGGTCGATATGACTTGGACATGTGTCACCCCATTAATTGCCAGGGTTGATTCCACTGCTCTAGCTGGCTAGGCGGGTGTCCCCTCCCTCCCTCGCCACTCCATGTCCCTCCCTCTCAAAGCTGCTGCATGCCCAGTTGAAGAGGATGACCTTCCATGATAGGAGGAAGGGTATGAGTAGCTGCGTTCCCTTGCTAGAACCTCCAGACAACAGTCTCAACAGGGTAGAAGAAATCTTGGAAGACAGAAGACAGGTGGGATTGGAGAGATTCCATCACCCAAAACACAAAACCCTAGAAGAAAAATGTCATTCCCGGGGCAATAATATCAATAATGTATACTAATTTTATCTAGCCCATTCTTCATACAGGCCAATAGAAAAGCTTATAGCGAGGAAAACTCCAGAGGCAAATCAAATAAGTGACTTTACAATGAACAGTAATTACAGAGAACTTATAGATTTAGAAAACTTAATTCATGTGCTCTGAGATATCAGAAAAGTTTTCATTTTTATAAAATAAGACAAACAAGTGATCTAAAAGATAAAGCAAAAAGACAAAAAGATGGTAAATATGAAAGGACAAGGTAATGACATGGAGAATAAGATGGCTAAATTCTCTTTAATAAAAACTCCAGAGTTAGAGAACATAGATAATAGATGATGCCAAATAAAATAAAATGATTATCAGAGAGGACACTCAATATCAAATCTTTCTACGCAGTACCAAATAGATTAGCAATAATCCAGTTTGATTAACTTTCAAAATAGTAAAATCAGAGGAAAAAACTTTATACTTTAAAGAGGGAAATGAATTACATATAAAAGATGAATCAGACAGCATTGTAGGTGTTGTATTTATCAGCAACTTACATAGCACTACGGATATGCTATGCCCTTTTATAATCACTTTGATTATATATATTTATCTATTTTTTCATTCTATTGGGAGTGCGTATAGATATTATAACAATCCATCCTTCAATTAGATCAAGTATGATTGTAAAATTGCTGCCACCATCATTTTCAAAATATTTTCTTTCCTCTTGAATTCTTTGGTATCACATCCCCTGTATCCCTGCTGTGGTGGGTAGGTTTGTTGTGCCCACATGGCCACAGAAGACAGGTGGGTCTGTTGTGACAGCATGGCCAATGAACACCTGGGATGAATTGAAGGGCAGAGATAGGAAGGGCTCCGCCCTTGCTCTCTTGCTCTTAGATCTTTAGACCAGCTAGCTGCCTTGTTTGTGCTGTCCCTCGACCTCCAAGCAACACTACCCATGGGACACCTAATCGTGGACTGTATAGCTGTAAATTGAGGTTCCTTCAGGCCTTGCTTCGCCACACTCCAGGAAAATATATCTCTGGAGCTGGGGACTGTTGGACTCTGTCATCTGGATGACTGTTGGTGACCTGCTCTGCTGTTTGCTGCTTGTGTCCAGATAATCTGAATTGCTCTGCAGAGGACTACTCATCGGCCCTCAAGACTCCAAGGACTGCCAGTCTACTAGCTGTCTCATGCAGTGAGTTGTACTGAGCAATTTGTACTGCTTTATAGATTAGTCAACTGTTTCTTTCTTATCTTATATACCCTTCTATCTATATAAATATATAAAGAGAATTACTAGTGTCCTAGTTTTGTTTCTCTAAAGAACCTAACATACCTGCCCTCTCCCACCCTACCCCTCAAGAACCCTTGTTATATTAAATACTATTATTGTTACTCCCTTTTTTGACCATATCTTATGTTACCCACTATATCCATGCACCTACCATTCTGTTATTCATTCCATTTTACTGGGGTTATATAATCATTGTTGCTATCAGCTCCCCCTTCCACCTTGCCACCCGCTGCTCTTTCTGTACCCTCTGGGAATCATTACTCCCATCCCTATTTCTGAAGGCTTTATCTATCTTAGATTTCATGCATCAAACAGTCCTAATTGTGTAAATGACCAGAGCAGGTCTAACAGGATTAATGAGGCAAAACTAAGATCATAATAGTAGGGAGGAGAAATATTAAAGAACTAGAGGTTAGTTCCATGTTTCAACTGTGTTATACTGCTCCCTGGATATATCATCCCTTCCATGTGGCCCTTCTGTGAGGACTGTCCAATTATCTTGAAGATGATTTTTAGACTCCACTTTGCTTATGCTCCTTCACATCAATTTGGTTGCTCGGTCTTGAATTTCTGTTAGCTATTCCCATTGATACCACACGATCACACAGACAGGTGTGCTTCTTCCATGTGGGCTTTGTTGCTTCCCTGCTAATGGGCCACTTGTTAAACTTCAGGATTTTAAGACCCCCAGACACTATATCTTTTAATAGCCAGGCACCATCAGCTTTCTTCACCACATTTGTCGGTACGTTCATTTTGTCTTCAGCAATCACGTCGGGGAGGTATCATACATTGCCACATTATTAGAACAAATCATTCTTGCACTGAGGAAAAGTTAAAACAAAGACCCAAAATCCATCTGCTTCCTTGTTTTATTTACACACACACAAATACACCTATCTTTTATATTGACATATCTATATTTATGTCTATATAATTTTTACTTTTTTGTCTTTCCTCTTTCTTTTTTCTTTCTTCTTTTCCCATTATCATGTTTGACCATTACTCATGTCAGTACTTCCTATCGGATACATTTCTATTGATCAAACACATCACCCTCCTCACCTCACTTTTAGATCCCTTACTATTCTCCTGTCCCTGTCATTATTGATTCATCACTTCCTTGCCTCCCACTGCTCAACCCACACTGAATCTTCAGTCTCATTGCCATCTACTTGAGATTGTTTATCTTGCCAATCTTATATAGACAGACACCAAAAAAGAAAGAAAGGAAGAGTCCATGCATATAGTTCCAAATCTATCTTGTGCTTACCTCGAGTAGATAGTAATCCCTCTTTTAAATAGCGAACAGACCCTGATAAAGGCCATCAGTCCACTCCCCTTTTCTTTTAGACATCCATCTTCCAGGACCTGCTTACCTCACGGCACTTATACTCTTTTAGCCCTCAGTGCTGTGTCCAAGGTGTTCACATTCTAAATTGCACCAAAAATTGGTCTTCCTGAAGACATGGTTGGAGTGGTCTAGTACCTAACATCACACCCCGTTATCCCATTAATGGACTGAACATTATAATTTATAATCCATTTGTCCATTGATGAAAATTTTGGCTGTTGCCAATTCTTTACAAATGTGAACTGCATAGCAATGGACATTGGAGCACATCTGTCTAGTTGTGGTCTCTTTCTTATGTTGTCTGGATATATGTCCAGTAGTGGAATTGCTGAGTCATAAGGTAACTCAAAGTCCATCAGTTTTAGGTTTTGACAAATCAGTTTCCAGAGTGGCTGTACATGACTACAAAACCACTAGAAGTGAACGAGAGTTCCTATCTCACCACACCACCTCCAACATGTGCTGCCTTCTGTTTCTTTGAGTTCAGTTATACTTGTACCTTTTGTTTACATTTGGGTGTTAGGTGTATCTCATTGTTATTTTCATTTGCATTTCCTGATGGCTAATAATCAGGAACATTTTCTCATATACTTATTGGCCATTCAGATTTCCTCTTTGTGAATCTTCTCTTCAGGTTTTTTGCCCACCTCCTCAGTGGACTATTCATTTTTTTCTTATTGTAAAGTTTTAGGGTTCTGTACATTTTATAAATAAGTCCTTTGTCTCATGTCATGACTAAATATCATTTCCCAGTCTGTGGGCTCTCTCGTACTCTCTTGAGGAAGTCTTCCGATGCACACTAATGTTTTATCTTTCATATGCCCCACAGGTCTCTGTTCTCTACCTCTGGGTAGGTACTCTTCATTATTACTGATAGTCCATGTATTCCCTGCATTAAGGTTCTTAGCTTTGTACCATTTTTTCATTGTTGGGCCTAATTGTTTTGGGTTTTTCCTTAATGTCTATGATCCACCTTGAATTTATCCTTCTGTATAAGGTGAGGTATGGGTGTTGGTTAATTCTTTTGCAGCTCAACATCCAGTTTTTCCAGCATCATTTGTTTAAAAGGGCATGTGCTTTCCATTTGGTTTCTTTTTTTAAAGAGGCTTCTTATCAAAGATCAATTGTCTGTATTCTGCTGTTTTTATTTCTGTTTTTTCTGTCCTTATCTATTGGTCAGAGTATTTATCATTTTACCAGCACCATACTGTTTTGACAACTGTGGCTATATAATAAGTTTAAAGTCGTGTTATGAAAAACCACCATGCCCCCACCCCACCCCCAGCACCACTTTATCCATCTTTGTGAAGAGTTCTTTGCCAATTCTGGGCTTCTTCCATTTCCATATGAAGTTGGTAATCAGATTTTACATTTTTTAAAATGATGCTGGTATTTCTATGAGGATTTCATTGAATTTATATGTTGCCTTAGGCAGATGTGATACCTTTATAATATTAAGTATACTAATGCACAAGTATGAGATATTTTTCCATTTGTGAAGGTTCCTTTTAGTTTCTTGTACTAATGTTCCTCATACAGAACTTTTTGTTTTGTTTTTGGTTAGGTATATATTTCAATTTATGCTTGACTATTATGAAAGATACTACCTTCTTGACTTCCTCTTTTATAATTCCTTCTGTTGTACATAGCAATGCAATTAACTTCTGCTTGTTTTAGCTTGTATCCTGCCACTATAGCATACTCCTCTAAGCTCCCAGCAAACCTATTGTGGAGTCTTTGGATTTCTCAATGTATAAAATCATATGAACTACAAATATGGATAATTTCACTTCTTCTTTCCCCTAAAGGACACCTTTAATATCCTTCTGTGCCTTATATCATTAGCTAGAACCTGCAGGACTATGTTGAATAAAAATTGGGACAAGGGACACCCTTGTCTGGATCCCTTTTTCAGTGGGAATCTTTCCATATTTTTCTATTGATTGTAATGCTGGCTGTTGGATTTTCATATATAGCTTTAATTATAATAAGGTAATGTCCTATCTTCTTGAGTGTCTTAATTGGGAATGGGTTTTGAATGTTGTTGAATGCTTTTTCTCCAGCTATTGATATAATCATATGGTTCTTATCCTTTTTCTTCTCAATGTGGTGGATGGTGTTGATAGATTTTTTTTTAATGTTGAACCAACCCTATATCCCTGGTATAAATCCCACTTAGCCATGATGTATTATTCTTTTTATATACTTTTGTGTTCTATTGGCTAAGATTTGGTTAAGGATTTTTACATTAGAGATATTGGCCTGTGGTTTTCTATTCTTGTCAGATCCTATCCAGGTTTGGGTGTCAGTGTTACACTAGCTTCATAGAATGTGGTTAGGAGTTTATCATCCTTTTATATATATTGGAAGAGTTTCGGCAGCATTGGTGTGAGCTCTTCCCTGAATGCTTGGTAGAATTCTCCTGTGAAACAATCTGGGCCAGAGTTCTTTTTAGTGGTAATTCCTTGAGAGCTTTATCTATTCCTTCTTTTGCTTTGGGTCTATTCAACTTCTTGGTATCTATATGAGATAATCTGGGGAGGCTCTGTTTTTTCAGGTATTTGTCCATGTCTTCCAAGTTGTTGTATTCCTTAAAGTACAGGCCTTCATAGTCCTGTGTAATTAATCTTTTAATTTTATCTGGGTCTCTTGTAATTTTCAGTTTCAGCTCTCAACCTGGGTATGATGTCTGCGCCTTCCTATCTTTTATAAGGTTTGCCAAAAATTTATCAATTCTATTCACCTTTTTGAACAGCCACCTTTTACTGAGTTAATTGTCTCCATCACTCTTTGTTTGACCACTCATTTATTTCAGCCCTGATTTTTATAATTGCTTTTCTTTTGATATTAGGAGTATTAGTTTGGTTACTGTATTCCAACTGCTTTAGGTTTTATGAGAGGGTATCTACAATAAGTCCCTCTTCCTTTTACATATATACATTCATCACTATCATCCTTTGATTAAATGCCTTTGCTGTGTCCTACAGATTTGGGTACGTGTTCTCATTCTCTTTAGTTCTAGGAACTTGTTGATGTCTTCTCTGATTTGGGCACACCTTTTGAAGAAGAAAGTTACTCATCCTCCAAGTACTTGCCCCTGTTTTTAGTGTCTTTCTTTTGTGGTTTTCTGACTCTGTGATGTAGTGGTCATAGAAGGATGTCTGAATGACCCCTCTATCTTTAAATTTGCTCAAACATGGCTTGTATCCCAGCATGTGGTCTACTTTTGAATATGTTCCATGTGAGTTTGTCAAGAATGAAGTTTTTTTGCAGTTGGGTGGAGCGCTCTGAATATGTCTATCAAGGCGAGTTGACTAATTGTAGAATTTAGTTCTGTAGCCTTCTTCTTAAGCTGCTTTCCCACCAATCTATCCTTCTCTGACAGATCTTCAATTCTACTATAATTATAAGTCTCATGATTTATTTTTTTCATCTTTTGAAGGATTTGGCACATGAATTTCATGGGTCTCTCATTCAGCACGTGTGTGTTTATTATGTTCACTGGCTCTTGGTCTACTGATCCTTTAAGCATTATGTAATGCCCATACTTATCTCTTGCTATGTCCTATACACTGAAAATTTTGTCTGAGATTAGAATTGTGACTCCTGCTTTTTTCAGATTGCCCTTACCCTGATATACTTTCCACCAACATTTAGTCCTCAACCTGTTTGTATCTGTGAGCTTGAGATGTGAATCTTGTAGACAGCAGATTTATGGGTTTTGTTTCCTAATTCAATCTGTTAGCCTTTGTCTTTTAATGGGGGGATTCAAATCATTGGCACTCAGTGTTATTACATCCATCTGTGGAGTCTTTGTTGTCACCTCGTACCTTTTATAATAGGCCGTGTCATCCCTCTCTCCTTAACAGTGTGCTAAATATCTGTGGGAAAATTAATTCTTATCTTCGTTTCATAGTAGGATCAAAGATTTCATGGACATTGCCTTCCATATTCTGACTTCTGGATAGAGCTACACTCTGGGGTGGTTTCATGTTTGTGATCTGTGCATATTGGTCCTCTTTTATAGCTACAAAGTGATTTTTGTAGGGCAGGCTCGTGTGTGTGTGTGTGTGTTGTTTTTGTTTTGTTTTTATGTATCCTCTAATTTTTTCCTGATCTGGGAAAACCCTTACCTATTAGTCTATTTTGATGGAGAATTTGGCAGGATAGAGTGTGGTTGGATTTGCACTATTCTTCAACTTTTGGAAGATGCCATTCCTTTCTCTGCTCTTCTTCATGGTTCTGCTAAATCTCAGCATTTTAAAAATCTGATTATCCTTAGACGTGATTACCTCTTTTTCTGTAGCTTCTCTTATTATTTTCTCCTTTTCCTCAAAATTGGATAGTTTGACAACTATATGCCTTGGTGTGTTCTTCTTGGCACTCAGTCTAATTGTTTTGTCTTCATTGCTTCCTGGATGATTATCTTATACGCCTTCATTAAATTGGGGAAGTTTTCTTCCAGAAATCCCCTCGCTAACATGGCTGATGATTTTTTCATTATGTTTTATTCTGGTAACTCGATTATCATAATAGTGTTCCTCTACATAGTATCGCTCGTTGTTCTCAGGTTTTCTTCAGCTTCTTTAATTATCTTGTTTGATTTTCGTTCATATTTGTTAAATTTGACTTGGCTCTCTTGGCTATCTTAATGGTGCCTGATAGGATTCGCCCCCTCTTCCAGTCTTCCAGTAAGATTTTTTACTACTTGGTCTGCTTCTGCTGTGTTCTACCTTAGCTCTTGTGTTTCCTTTCAGAAAGTGGACTCTTCCTCTCTATTTTTCAGCCTTTTTTCTGTATTTATTTCCTCTTATCCTGTACAATTTCAAGCAGCATACTGAGGATTTTTTTCTGTTGCAATTCGAAATCTGTCTCTTCTGTACATGTTATGTGAGGCCTATTTCCTGTATAAATCTCACAAAGGTATTCTGGGTTTTCACCATCATTTTTAGCCTTCTGCTAAGTGGAATCTCACAATATAAGCTCTGATACTATTCTCTCCTTTGAATTTAGATTATATAATTTGCAATCCTTCAATCACAGGTATTGGTGCTTTTCCACTCACTGAGATGGTCACTTGTTTAGAAACAAGCCTTTAAGACCCAAGACACTCTTCTATCTGTTAGTCAGGCACCATCTAATTTCTTCACCACACTTTTCTATCACACCCACATCATCTATGTTCCTTTCATGGGAATGAGTAGCAAGCCAGTCAGTCCATGTCATAAGAATGAATTGTTCTTAGGTTCGAGATAGGATTAAGTAAAAGCTTCAAATCCATTTCTGGATCTATGTTTTTTCCTCTGTCTCTCTCTGCCTCTGTAGCCTCTTAGAGACTCCCTTCTTAATTCATTGTAGGGAATCTTATTAATCATCTCCCTGGAGTCTAAAGATCTTCTGTTAGTAGTGTGTTTTATTAGCCCATGGTACTAAATTTAAAAACACTATTGAGAGAGGGTGCTGGAAGAAGTGTAGACTAGCTACATATTGCTATACCCGAATTATTCTCTTATGCAGAGTAAATCCTTACAAAGCTGGACACTATTTACACACAAAAAAGGGGAGTTGATTTTCAGGCATATTTTAGAACAGTAGTTACTGACAATAAGAATATCAAGTCTTCCGGAATAATGTATATCTTACTACAGCAAGCAAGGTACTCATGTACTAAGTCAATGTTGGTACACCCACTGTTCAGTGCTCTTGGTATGGCTGTCTGCTGCTTACTCACACACCATGTAATTTCAGTCTTAAGTGCACAGGTTACAGGTATGTTTAAGGTAGAGTCTAGATCACTTAGTGAAATTTCTTCATCAGATCCATCAGGCATGACCTTTGGAGCATATTGTGTGCCTTAAAGATCCAGAATTGAAGATCCACTGGTGCCTCGGTGTTCTGTGGCACTTGGTCTAGGATCCTAGGATGTGTACAGAAGTTCAGGAAAACGTGGCATATTAGGTGAATGCTCCCCCTTTAGGGTCCTTAAAAGTATTTTTAGTCATTTTTTCCCTCTTAGAAGTTAACACCCCCCTTTTATTCTATAATAGATATGCTTTTGTCTTTTCCCAAGCATGTTTACACACTTTCCCAATTCCTGACTTGACTTTTCCATCAATATCCCTCATCACTCTGATAATAATATCTACCAAACAGGGGGGTTGGTGGGGGGGGGTTCATCAACACTATGTATGGCAGTCACTTAGTTGTCATTCACCCCTCCTCATTCCTTGACATTTGATGCCAGATGATGTGAGGACCCCTCTGCTAAAGTGACTGTCAAGTCTTCAGGTCCCGTTCATCTATTTTTTTCTTCCATGGTGTGTACTTTCTTTGTTATATCTGGTAGATTAAGTCTACCCTACATGAGGTCCTTAGATTTGTCCCAATTTTCTCACTGGTGATCCTGATAGCTTGGGGTTTTACATTTAGGTCTTTGATCCACCTTGTGTTTGTTTGTGTGCATGTGGTGAGGTATGGATATTTCTTCATTCTTTTGCAGATGTATATCCAGTTTTTCCAGCAACATATATTGAAGTGGGCATCCCCTTCCCATTTAAACCTAATTGAGCTTTTGTCAAAAATCAGCTGTTTGAAGACAGATGTTTTACTTCTGGATTTTCAGTCCTACTCCAATGGTCATTGTGCCAGTACCAGGCTGTTCTGACAATTTTGGCTGTGTAGTAGGTTTTGAAGTCAGGTAGCAAACTTCTAATCAGGTGAAGGTTGTGAGTAATTAAGTGCCAACAAGTCATTGAGTTGGGAGCGGTGGAGCCACAGAAACACATGGAATACTAAGTCCAGGGTTCTCCGGTGGAAAAGGAGCTTTGTGGTTTTTATTGTTTTGGTTTCTTTTATTTTAAGAAAAAAAGATAAACTCAAAAATACTCTTGGAGCACCAAGACTTCATGATGTGGGCAGGGATTACTGGAGTGAGATCCCTACCTGTTTGATTCTGGGTAAGACTGGTTGACTTAGCTGAGAGCCTCTATCTGGCATGCATTAGAAGTGTATACTCTCAAGTAATTGAAGTTGTCAAAGGTGAAAACGTGAAACTATGGAAGTTGTATTCCAACCACCATGAGCTCCAGGCTCCACCCAGGGATCCCGGGAGTCAGAGAAGGATGGGGCTCTGGGTAAAATGAATATTCTAATTGTGGGGGCTACTAGAAGGGGGTGATTCCCTCACACTGCTAGCTAGGGGAGAGGGGCTGCTGACATCCACTACTCTGATGTATTTTATTCTCTGGAGTTCTCTGGGAAGTCCAAAATATTTCTGGAGTGGTAAGAATTCAGGTCATGCATCTGAATTTGAAGAATTTGACGCCCTACCTGATGGTCTCTGGGGTGGGCAGGGAGAGTTCTGGGCAGGAGATTCTATCTGGGTATTATCTTCCCAGTGTCCTTCTTATAATCATGTAAAAAATAACTCAATGTATTCCCACTAAAAACTCTGGGTCCCAGAAACTGAACACAATCAAATGATATTCTCAAAGCTTTAAGGAAAATTACTTTAAGCCCCAAGTTCTACATATATTCAAAACATCAATCAAATGTATGGGCAATGTGAAGACTTTTTTTGTCATGTAAGGATTTGAAAAATTCATCATCCACATGCCCCATGTGAAATATTTTTTTAAATTACACTAGAATCTATCCCAGCAAAATTAAAATGAGATCTACAAAGGCCATATAAAATATAAGAAACTGGAAGCTGCATATGACCTAATGAAATGGAGAAAGTGTAAAGTAATTAAACAATGACCCAGTGGACTTTGCCACTTAGGATATTCCCTTTTGAGCACCAATGATTTAGTGGCATATGATAATATTTCTTTCTTTATGGCCAGGTATGAAGCTTGGTGCTTCATTGGATAATTTGCATTTGATCATAACACAATGATGTTGTTTGGGAGGTCTTTGGTGTCATCTACTGCCTGTCTCTCTGGTCCTACCATTTTTGCAGCTCCCTACCTCCAGACTGCTTTGCTAACCTTGCAGTCTCTATCTGGGTCTTGCCTGGCAATCGCTGTGACCTTTTACCCACCTTCTTATGTGAACAGGAGTCTGATGGTTTTGTGGCTTCTGGTCTCTGCATGAATTTCCTTGCTGCCGACAGACCACCCATCCCATACTTCTTACTTCCACAAGCCTTGCTGTATTTAAAAATGGAAATTTCATAATTCTTAATTGCTCATGCAAAACCTTACCTGAATCTGCAGGTGAACATTCAAGCAGAGGACAGGGATACTGTTCATAATTGGAAAAGGTGTGGTGTGCTGACTAAATAATCCATGAAGCTGATCTATACAAAGAAAATGCAGTCTCAAAATGAGCAGATGACACAACCCTAATTATCAAAAATGAAGATGGCATGAGGCTTAACTGATGGAGGTTAAAGACTACCACCTTAGCATGGGTCACCAGAACATGGAGCAAAAAAAATCCCTCACAACTGAACCAATAAGCAGTGTTTATAGAGAAGTTGACGTTGTCAAAGGTTTCATTCTACTTGGATTAAAAATCCACCCAACACATAGCAATAGAGAGATGTGCCCTGAAAAACTTCTCTAATGTTTCGAGATAGCCAGCATAATGATGTCTCTTTGAGGACTCAGGTCCACCTCAACCAGCTGTGGTGGAGTGAAGGAAGGCAAAAGGAAAACTGATGCATTCAAACTATGGTGCTGGCAAACAATATTGGATATGACAAAAGAATGTAGTCCTAGTAAATACATGACCAGAAACTACTTAGAAGCAAGATGGAAAGATCTTGTCCTGTTGTTTTAGTGTTTTAGTTTTTAGTTGTTAGTTTTAGTTTTTAGTTGTTTAGTGTTTTAGTTGTTTTAGTTTTGTTGTGTCCGTGGCTAGAGAAGGATATCAAGGTTGGTAAAGTATAGAAACACTCTACACTGTCATCTAGTCAATTCCAACTCATAGAAACCGCATGTATCCGATGATAACTGGGATGTAAACCTTCCCAGAAGTAAAAAGCATCCTCTTCCTCCTACAGATCAGCTGATGGATTTGAATAGTGGGTGTTGCAGTTAGTCCTACGAGGTCTCCTCTTGGGCCTCTCAAATGTCACATAGCCCCTATATTAAAACTGACAAATGCTTGGTATGCCTTCTGTTAAAGGGCTCATCCGATTTGGTCCAGGCCAGACAGAAACTTCTTCCTTCAGATTAAAATAAAAAGATTAGGCCCTCAATTTCATTTCTAAAAACCCATTCGTCTTTGTAATGTAATGGTAATATTTGCTATATTGTTTGACTATGCTCAGGTCTCCATGTTAAAAAACATACACACACAAAATAAACTGCAGATCAAATGCCCTGTCATGAGTCCCTGCTGACTTATGG
This sequence comes from Nesogale talazaci, assembly GCA_004026705.1. NCBI lineage: Eukaryota > Metazoa > Chordata > Mammalia > Afrosoricida > Tenrecidae > Nesogale > Nesogale talazaci. The sequence goes on from PVJH01004510.1 coordinate 58,808, forward strand.
GAGAAGGTAGAACTGCTCCTGGGAGCTCCTGAGACTTTACCTGTGAACTGCTTGGGGAATAGCAAGCCCTATTTTTCTCCATGGAGCAGGTGGTGGCTTTGGATTGTTGTCCTGGTGGATCACGGCCCAATGTGTAACTGCTCTACTACTGGGGCTAGGTGTCCACATACCAAATTAAAATTATCTGTATCGAACCTAGGCAGATCCAATGACACACAATGACATCCAATGAAAGAGTAAGAGAAAATTGCAAGCTACAAACCATGTAACCCAGCTTTATCAAAGGAATTCTCTTACCCCCATTTTGTTCTACTTTCAGCGTTCACTCTATATTTTTGTAACTCCTGGTTTCCTGGCCTCGAATCTTTTTCCTGGCCTTAACATCAGCATATTTACTATGCGTTAGTCCGAGTTGACTAGAGAAACAGATTCAGACACGCATATGTGTATGAGACAGAGCTTCGGGCTGAGCCCCAGTGACGTAGTGGTTGAATGCGGGACTGCGGTCCACTGGCTTGGTGGTTCAAATCCAGCAGCAGCTCTTCAGGAGCAAGGCTGGGACTCCCACTCCCACCAGAGGTCAGTGATGCCCCTACCCCCCAAAAACAAAGACAAAAACAAAAAAAAAGAGCTTCCTGTAAAAGAGTAATTGTATATTGAGAAAACATCCTGGCCCAGTCCAAGTTCAGAAGTCTGATATTAGTTCCTAAATCTGATAGCAGTCTATAAATTCCTCTTCTGACTTACACAACACATGTAATGACACTGAATGGAGGAAGATCACAGGGCAGTGGGTGTTACATCCTGTGGATCAAATGGTGGTGGAAGCGTCTCAGCACTGGTATAGATCTCCACGTGACAGGGCTCTGGCTCCAACAATGTAACTCCCTATAGCTTGTCAAGGGGAATGTCTCAACAGCAGGAAAGAGAATGTAGATACAAAGAGTGTGTATTCTCTTCCAGGGAGGAAGACAGGAGTTCCCAGAATCACCAGGAGAAAAACATGCCCACACAGAAGACTGATTGACTATGACCTGATTGACAGACACCCCTCTGCTCAAGTTGACAGGAGATTATGTAACTGCCACAGACCCACTAGCATACCTGGTGGAGAGGGTCAATCCTCTTTCTTCATTAAGATTCTTCTCAAAGAAGATGGTATACATTGTTTACATTGTATACCTCTCATGTCTGACTAAGCCCTGCCCTATAAGGCCCAACCCCACCTTAGGCCCATTCCGTTGGTGTCTCTACCAAGACGATCAGATTTTTCCATGACATGAAGATTAACCAAAAATAAATTGGTAATGGTTACAGAGCATATCGATGAAATTGGACACACCAAGGAAGTTACATTGATAAATGTTACATTTTCTATACCTCTATAACAATTAAAATAACTCAGGGAAGGGGAAAGAGCTGTGTTCTTAGCAATCTGCTACTAGGAGACAAAACACAGGAAGAGTGCCCAAAAAGCCATGACCTCAATCTGTGTGCACACTGGCACGCATGCCCAAGACCACATACTCAGCCCTCAGAAGGAAAAGCAACAGCAAGGTTTAATTTTGTGACTATTCTTGGTCCATTGCAGCACAAGGTAAGGTTCTTTTGGATCAATTGCAAAGCTACAGATGAATGAACCAGTCCTAGAGTAAATTCCTGTATCCCAGAGTTTGAGCTGGACTTCAGGTATATCTGGGGAAGCCCAACCACATAAGAAATAGCCAGTGTTGCTGCATCCTGCCCCCAGGGGCATCCAAATCCTAAGACTGGAGCTGAAGAATTAAAGGAACTAGAGAGCACTCTCCATCACTAAAGCTAAAACTGAAGTCCCAGAAAGCAGGATTGTATTCTCGTATTCACCACTGTATCCTCATGCCTACCACTTTGCTAAGCATTTAGTTCATGAATGTTTCTCATGGAGACTAAAGGAATAAATTAATCTGTAAGCATCATATTAGGCCCAAAGTGACCCAACACATGTGGGACTTTGCCTAACAAGTGGACACACTCTCAATATCAAGTGTCTTTCTCCCTTTTTGTCTGTCCCTCTCTTTTTTGCACCTACCTCAGCTTTGTCTGGGGATCGCATGTCACCCCCAACTAGTTCTGACTCATGGTCTCTCTGTGTCTTCTCTCTCTCTCTCTTTGTCACCTCTGTTTTCCCCCACTCCTTCTCTCTCTTTCCATGTTAGCTCATTCTTCATAGGCCCTGGTTCCCACCTAGTCACTTTAGTCCAATTATTTTCACCTGTCCCATTCCCACCATTTACCTGCGCAAGACAATAGCCTGAAGCTTTTATTTGTTATGTCTATTGATTAAATATTTATGTTCCCCATTCTTAATTAACTTATCATTTATTCTGCTTCCATATATTGATGTTGCATATTTCAAGCAATAGATTTATTGCTGAGAAAGCTATTTGTAAATCAATGTTCTGAAAACAGAATCATATTTTAAAATGTACTTACAGTGCTTGCTAGATAAAGGAGTTTATGATGAAAACTTAAGTAAAACAATTTCCAATAATGTGCAAATTGCTAAATTTTTAGATAATTGCTGTGTAAAATAGCACCAAGTCACTTTAGTGCATATACCACAATATTCTGTTACAGTTTGGTTGCCCTCAGAGTAGATAGATATGCGACTTAAAATGTTGTTGTTGCATTAAAAAAAGTTGTTGTTGTTGTTGTTGTTGTTGTTGTTGTTAGGGATCCTTGCAGTGATTCAGTCTCACAGTAATCCCATGTACCATGTAAGGAAATGCAACCAACTCCTGCGCCATTCCCACAATCACTGCAATGATTGAGTTCATTTTTGCCGCCATTTTATCAATTCACCTCATTCAGAGTCTTCCTCTTTTACACTGACTCGGTACATTGTTGCTGGCTGTTGTTGGTGGCGGTTGTTGTTCTTGGTTGTTGTTGTTGTTGTTGTTGTTAGATGTCACTGAGTCAGTTCCGGTTGACACCCACACTACGTGCAAGAGAAAGAAATGCTGCCCGCTTCTGCGTCATCCTCACAATTGTCATTTTGAGCCCGTTGTTGCTGCCACGACTTCAATCCATCTTGTCAAAAGACTTTCTCTTTAGCCCTGCCCACCCCTGCCCCACCAAAGGCGCATTTTACCAAAGGCGATGCCCTTCTCCAGAGACTCTTCCCTCTTGATAACACTGCCAAAGCATGTGAGAAGAAGTCTCACCATTCTCCATTCTAAGGCGCTCTTTTTTTCCAAGACAGTCTTGTTGGCTCTTTTCTGTCTTTTTAAAATTAAAAGGTCATTTTATTGGGGGCTCTTACAGCTCTTATAACAATCCATACATCAGCTGTATCAAGTATATGTATACATATGTTGCCATCATTATTTTCTTAACATTTACTTTCTATTTGAGCCCTTGGTACCAGCTCCTCTTTTTACCCGCCCTCCTCCTTTCCCACCCTAGTGACCCCTTGATAAATTATACATTGTTATTATTTTCATATCTTACACTGACCTCTGTCTTCCTTCCCTCATTGTTTCTGCTGTCCATGCCCCTGAGATGGTGATGGTGATAATGTGTCAATTATTGCAATCGATTCGCCCTTCCTCCCCCCCCCCCCCCATTTCCCATCTTACCCTTACCCTCCTGGTATTGCTACTGCCACTCCTGTTCCTGGATCCCTTATGTCATGAGTTCTTGTCTCTTTTCTGTACCTGTGTACATGTTCCAGTCTATCCCACAGTGAAAGGACTGAGGTCATGATAATGGACTGTGAGGAAGCCTCAAAGAACCAAAAGAGTATTGTGTGTTTCATCTGTGCTATATTGCGTCCTGGTTAACTCATCTCTTCTCTGTAACCCCTCTGTGAAAGGATGCCCCATTGTCTACAGAAGGGTTTGGGGGTCACTGCTCTAAGCCCCCTCGTTCTCAACAATATAGTTGTTCTTTTGGCAACCCATGGTACTTTCAGTGTCCTTTGTCTACACCACAGTTCAAATGCATCAATTCTTCAGTTTTCCCTATTCAACTTTCACACGCATATGAAGCGATTAACAATACCATGGCTTGGGTCAGGCACTTGTTGGTCCTAAAAGTAACGGCCTTGCTTTCCAGCACTTTAAGGAAGTCTTCTACATCAGATCTACCCAACACAAGGCATCACGTGACCTCCTGACCGTTGCTTCCATGAACATTGATTGTGAATCCAAGAAAAATGAAACCCCTGGCAATTTCAAACGTTTATCTTCTTATCACAAGGTTACTTATTGGTCCATTTATAAGGACTGTTGTTCTGATCCCATTGATTTACAATGCACATCAAAGACTGGAATCCTCAATCTTTACCAGTAGCCAGGTCAAGTCCTTCTCACTTGCAGCCAGCAAAGTTCTGCCAGCGGCATGTTGCATGTTGCTAATGTGACTTCCTGGAATCCTCAGGCCATATGCTTTATAGAGTCCAACTTCTCAGATGATTTGCTCAGTATACAAATTGATTTTTTTTACTTTTAATTATAATTAATATAAATTATCATCACAATTACTTATAATTTTTTAAAATTATATCTCAGTATGATATACTGGATTTCAAGTCATGGCAACCCTAGGGAGAGAAGGGGGTAGAACTGCCTCGGTAGGTTTCTGAGACCATAAATCTTTACAGGAGGAGAAAGTCTCATATTTCTCCCAAGGAGTCTTTATGGTTTCTCACTCCTGGCAAGCACCCCAACTTGTAGCCCACTATACCATGAAGTCAGCTTAGATTGAATAGGCATGATGAGAGTACAACCCTAACACTCACCTTTCCTACTTTTAAACCACTCAGTATCCTCTACGTTGAAAGACTGTCACCTGGTCTATGTACAGATTGTTAATAAGTACAATGAAGTATTTTGGAATCCCCACTCTTTTCCATGTTAATCATCATTTGTTCCCTTTTCTACAGTTGAATGTCTTTATATAGTCAATAGAACAGAAGTCAATATCTTTCTGGTATTCTCTACTTACAGCCAAGATTCATCTGACATTACCAATAGTATCCTTATTTTCACATACTTTTTTGGATTTAATTTGAATTTCTAGAAATTTTCCTGTTGATGCAGTGCTACTGCAACTTCAACAAAATTTTACTTGCATATGATATTCGTGATGCTATTTGATAAGTTCTAATTTCTGTTGAGTCACCTTTCATTGCAATAAATATTGATTCTTCCACTCAGTTGGCCAGGTAGATGCCTTCTAAATTTATTGGCATAAATGACTAAATAACTGAATACCTCCAGTGCTTAAATATCTCAATTGTTGTTCCATCCATTTTTGGAACTTTGGTCTATTTATTTATTTATTGTCTGAAGCCTTGTTTTTGACTAGCACTTTCTGTTCAGCTTGAACTTCTTCATTTAGAACCATTAGTTGTGGATCACTTGCTACCTCCTGAAATCTTTGAACAGCAACCAATTCTGTTTTGTAAAGGGACTCTGTATTCCTTTTTTCTTCTTTTGAAGCTTCTTACAGCATTTAATCATTTTCTATAAAATAGACAATAATGCCCAAGGATATTTATTTTTATGTGTTATATTTCATTTATGATATATTCTATATTGAAATTTGAGGGTGAATTAATCTTCACTTTTTGCCAGTTTGACAAAATACTGAATATGTTCTTACTTTTTGGTTCTATAACTCCAGTTCCTTGCAAGTTTTATAAAAATACTTTGTCTTCCTAAGCAACCCTATGAAATTTTCTGTCGAACCCTTTCACTTCACTATTTTCCCCTTAATTATATCATCCAGTATATATCATAGGTGTAGACACAATTTATGTTGTTGACAAAAAGTGGTTGTTAAAACAAAAGCTCTTTCACAGCTCTATCAAGCAATCTTCAGTATAATATCTATTATCTTAGGTTAAATTTCAGTTTCTTTTTTACAACAATCATATTTCAATTACCAGGAATTTTCAATGAATCTTGATTATATGTTTAGATCAATTTCAGATTACAAAAGTTACTTTAAAAAAGTTAGTGAAAAGTTCATTAAAACCTTTTAAGTTATTCACTTTGACCTTAGAATTTGGTATTTTAATTTTAGTATTCCTCATGTGAACTGGTCTTCCTTGTAGATATATAGATAATATCCCATCACTGACAGCATTGTACCTAAAGACAGATCTTGGAGTGTTATTTGTTGTGGTGAATACCATCATTTCTCTATAATTTTTCACTTCCAACATAGTAGATCCTATGATTACTTAATCCAAAATGGAAATACTAGTGCATTTCAGTTTACTAATGCCCAGGATATTGATTTTTAGGTGTTCTATTTCATTCCTGATATCTTCTCATTTTCCTCAAGTGATACTACATACTTTCCATGTTCTGATGATCAGTGGATGTTTTGAGTAGTGCCGTATCAGCAAATGAAGGTTCTGAAAGTTTTATTCAATCCATGTCACTAAAGGGAACTCTACTTTCAGGAGTTAACTCATTGTGGTACGTTGGACATGGGTACTAGAGAAACAAGTCATAAAGATGGAGAGTAGATGCTGGTGTAAAACCGCTACCTCGTGGTAATCCTGTTTCTTTGGATAGTCAGAGGTCAGAGGTAAGATATTACCATGCAGCTTACTGGATTTTGTTTTCTGGAAAAAAGGGAAGTTAAAGTTTTGATTATTTTGTTTGATTGCTGTCTTTGATTATTTTTGTGTGCAATGACATAAGTGAATGTGATTAATATATAGTTTGAGCTCAAGGGACAAAATTACCCCTTAAATTTCTCAGAGACCATGCTGCTAAGTGAAAATGGCTGACAGAAGGTTTGGTCCTGGCTTGAGGCAAAGCAGTCAGAGACCTAAGGTCATATTTCACATCATTAGATTATTGTAAGTAAGGATTAAGATAAGCTAAATAAGGACTGAACTTGACTGTTTTATGAATTGAGTTTTGGATCTAGCTGTACTAAGTTTAACTGTTTTCTTCTGACTATTATTATTTTATAATGAGTGATAGAAATGACTATTGGGGAGTCTGAAAAAAGATAGCTTGTAAGTCCACTTGCCTTCAGACATTAATTTGACTCTTTTGATGGGTTAAGACATGCCTACAAACCAGACTGAAATGATGAGTCATACACAGTGTCGTGAATGCTCAGGACATTCAAAGGTTATGAGACTTGTCTACAGATCTGTTGACAGATTGAAGAAAAATAAGGAATGCTTTGGGTTTTTTTCAATTGTGAACTAGGGGTTTGTGTCAGAAGCTGACCAGAACCCCACCAGATAAAGAGTTTATTGAGCCTGGGAACTGGTGAATGTTGCTGCTGACTTTATAGATGGCCTGTCCTGATTTGACTTTGCTTATGGATGCAGACTCACAAAGTGTCAACTGGAATAGATTCTTCAGATCAACAAAAATGGTTGTCACCTCAGAGCACTGGACTGACATAAGGTGGCAGAATACAAATTGAGTACACAAAATGGGGAAGATAAAGGCATGAAGTGGCTGACTTACAATTTTCATAGATGAGAAATATATTCATAGTCTTATGGTGCAGGTGTTCACATTGACTGCAATTGCCAGGTATAGAATATCATTGTTTTGTTCACTTATAGAATATTATGTTTAAATGAGATGGGCACATGTTGAATTGTATTCATTTTAGATTTATCCTGTTAGGTACAGATATGATTTTATTATTGTTTTCTTTTAAAATTACATATAGCCAAAGAGTTGTGTAAAAGTGCCCAGTTGACAAGGGGTGGACTGTGGCAGGTACATAATCTCCTGTCAACTTGAGCAGAGGAGTGGAGTCTAGACTGTCAATTAGGTCATAGCCAACAATGCCTCTGTGTGAGCATGGCCTTCACCTGAGAATTCTGGAAACTCCTGTTTTCATCACTGGTGGTGGGACACACACACACACATACTCTGCTTTGATTTCCTGTTAACAAACAACATAGAGAAACACTGATGGAACCAAGAGTCCTGGGCCTGGAAGAGCCACATGGAGCCTCACATCAGAACTGAGATGCTTCCACTGTCACTGGATCTACAAGAATTTTCACCCACTGACCTATAGTCTTTCTACATTCAACATCATTGCATGGCTGCATGAGTCTAAAGAAGAATTTGTGTATCAGACATATGGGCTAATATCGGACTTATGGGAATGATCTGGACTGGGCTGGGGTTTTTTAAATATATATACAATTACTATTAGATATAAAGTTTTCTCATACACACATATGAGTCTTCCTGGACTTGTTTCTCTAGTATACCCAGGCTAATACACAACTCTTATCCAATCATATTCTCAGTGCCTGTCAACCTGAAGAGTTCATCTTCTGGCATTATATCAGACAAAGTTTCACTGCAAGTTATAACACTTTCATTGGTAAATATTTTTATCAAAAGTGGATTTCCAGGTCTTTCTTCCCATTCTGTTTTAGTCTCTAAGTTTAGTCTGCCCACCATGGATGACCCTATTGGTATTTGAAGTACCAGTTTCAGATCTTCTAGTATCACAACAACATTTAATCCATGACAGTATGACAACCTGGCAAAAAGTCTTTACATTGGGGTTTTTTGAGGTTCTCATGTCTGAGGATTCAAGTGTTAGAAGATAAAGAATAATTGACAAGGTACTCAAAGTTGGCACATTTTTAAATAAAACACTACATATGTAAGAATATAAATTCAAAGTAAAATTACTAAAAATTATATTCATTAAAAATGTAAATTTAGTTACTGTTACATTCCAGGAACTATACTAGGTATGAAAGATGAAATTTTGATTAAGACATCATGATTTTCTTCAGGGACTCACAGTCCAATATAGAAAAAAATATAGAAACAAATAATCATGAAGCAAAGGGTAAATATTATGATGTAAATGTTTGTGAGACTCAGCAGGAGCACAAACTGGGGTAAATTCCCAAAAGGAAAAACTGAATCTGTTTGTTTGTTTTATGCCAGTGTCTATGACAGAGCCACAAGTGCTTTAGATGTACAACAAATATTTGCAGTTTAATTCTTGCATGATCAACTCTGCTGGAGTGGAAGCTGTGGAAAGGGAAAAACAAAGAAAGATTCGATGAGGAGAAGATGCTTTAGCTGGGCCTTCAAGGAGCTTAGATGTTATGTAAGGCAGAAATAGAAGTAGCATTCCTAGAGAAGAAACCATGAGTTTTGATGCAGAGATGAAGGTCAACACTACATATGTAAATATATATATATATATATATATCACTGTCCAGTACAGCCCTGCTCCTCATAAAAGTCCTCTCTTAAATTATCAAAAGGCAAGATGAATAAAGCCTTTCATATGAGTTCACCTTCTTGACTTTTCTCTTTATATCTTTGCCTGTACTTGCTGAGTGGCTGTTTCTTGTTCCTCTTCTGCCTCTTTGATCAAGTTGGACCTCTAGATGTTTCTCTGTTTACACATTATTCATTCCAGCCTCTCTTTTTATATCTCTGAGTCACAGTTTTACTATTTGTGTTATAAATTAGCTACCTAGCCTGGGTATATTCATGCCAAACACAGCATGAAGAACCCAAATAAAGCCTATTAAATTTGGTGTGCCTTCTGTGTGTGATTGGTTGAACTCACATTCAGAATTTTTGATTTTCTTATCTCAAATTCTCTCTTTTGTTGGTGCCTATACTTTCAAGGTCCCTGAAGTTAGAATATTTCATCTTCTATCTGTATCTTTAAGCTTGGATCTCACAGCATGAAGCAGCACAAAATTCTTCTGTTAGGCCTTGTGTCACAATTTTTGTCTTAGAAAATAAGAAGATCAGATTCTTGGGTCTTGTCTCATCTGACAATTTGTATGTCTTAATATTGGATATAACAGCTTTCTTATTCCAAGGCTATCCCAAGAACAGGGGCTATATGTTTGTAATGGTTGTTCAGGAAATTAGGTGGAAATTATGTCATTATTGTTGCCTTTTGGAAGAACAACAAGAGTGAGTGAAGTAATGAAGCAGGGTATACATCACCACACTTTGCAGTCATAAAAGCCTAAATTCAAAACCCATCTCTCCCACTCGCTAGAAACAACTACTTAGAACAATAGCTAGTCCTAATCCACCTGATTCTGATTCTGCCTCCTTCTAGAATTGAAATGGAGACAGTAAGTCTTCACCTAGCCATCAGCATGCTTGACGCACAAGAGAAATTAAAGCAATAACAAGAGAATTGCTTTGGAACTCCCCACCACAAGGCCTCATTGCACCAACACATTTGCGCATGTTCTTACACCATCTCAATATGTAGGCATAACCCACGCTCTATTTTTAGTCTCTTCTGATTCATCTCCCAGTGATCCTCTTTGCATTGAGGATCAGCAAGCAATGACATCATAAAGCATAATTATGAGATATACAGACCTATAGCCTGGACATTGTAAAGCATAATTATGAGATATATAGACCTATAGCCTGATCAAGGGTCCCTCTGAAGCCAACGAGAGGCTTTGTGCAACCCTCCCACTTGCATCCTGACTTCTCAATTCCCATTGACCACCTTCATTCATCTCGGATGCTGCACAAAATTATAGACTTTGTCACATGCACATCTGCCCAGTTCCTGTCAAGAGAATGTACTTCTGAAGCCACAGACTGTAAGAATACAGATCTTGTACTAAATCGTGGAAAGACACTGGATGTGCCATCAATGATCTTGCAGCTGGCCAAGAAAGTGCCCTTTGGGTAGCATCCAGCACAGCCTCCTATCGCATGATCACCTACCCTGACCTTCCCTTATCAAGCCACCTCTCTTCTTACCTACCCTCCTCTTTCTTTGAGCTTGACCTCTACTCTCCTTTGCCCCTTAGACATGCCTAGGTAGAAAGACCACACATTTTGTTTTGAACTCCACCCCTAAATAATAACAGAAGTACCATACTGTCAATTCTGACTCATAGCAACCTGATGTCTCAAACCTCATGGTTACTTGAGGGCTTGAACTATGCTCTATAGGGCTTTTAAGACCGGAATCTCTAACCTCCCAGGGAAAATTAACCCTTTACACCACCTACATGCCCCTCAAAGACACTAGGTGCTCCTCAAATCCTGACTCCCACTGACTCCCAAACAGCCTTATAAAATGCTGAAGCACAAGAAAGGAGAACTACATGGCAATGTGTGGGCAGTCATTTGCTAAGAGCTAAAATACACACCCAATTTACATGACTATTTGCATGTGTGTATAAATTATACATCAATATGTATCCTTCTAAGACAGAGAGTTACCAAAATAGTTTTGCTACTTTCAAAGTTGTCATTGCTCAATTTTGCCTCTCCCTCTTGCTACAACACCCACATGCATCTTTTCATTTCGCAGGAAGGAGAGTGAGAATAAGGGAGGGAGAGCAAAATAGAACAGGAGTAAAGTAGAAGCGAAAATGGAACAAAAGAGGAATGGAGATGAGAAAAGTACCAAAATAAATACTTCTGAGCATCAGGCAAAGTATTCCACAATAATGAGCATATGAGAATGATTATGTGTTATGCTTGAGTTGATTCAATTTATGGAGACCCCACATGTGAAAGATAACTGTATCTTACTGGCTGGTATTTTTCAGGCATATTGTTCAACTGGCATTATTCAATTGTGTATATCAAAAGTATGGATAGCACTGTGAACAATGATAATTCCAGCACATTTAATGGTGTTCATGCTGACCCTCTAGATATACCAGGAGGCAATCAGTAAAGCAAAGCAAGGAAATACTGCATGGCTTGAAATCAGGAAAGGTGTGTCAGCCACCATATTTACTCAATCTGTATAGCCACACATAATCCTAGAAGCTAGCCTACTTTAAGAACATGGCACAGGATTTGGAAAAAGACATTGTACTACCTGCAATATACCAATGGTACCACCTAGATTGCTAAAAGGAAAGAGGTCATAGAGTATGTAGTGATGAAGATCAAATAACTGCCTTCCATATGAATTATAGCTGAACATCAAGAGAGCAATAATCTTCACAACTTGACCAGTACACAATCAGCTGATGGACAACAGCAATGATATTTTCATTGATTAGTTTTATTTGGGTTCTCTATAACACTTACTTAAAGAATGGCCAAGAAGTCAGATGACACTTTGCATTGGACAAATATGTTGCAAGAGACCGCCTTAAAGTGTTAAGAAGCAAAGATGTCACTTGGGGGATTAATATATGTTTACCCCAAGCAGTGTTATATTAAATGGCTTCATATGCATGAAAATATGGAAAATGAATGAAAATGAAGAAAAAATAGATGCCTTTGAATTTTGGTCTTGGCAAAGAATATTGACAGCACCGTAGACCACCAGGCAAATAAACAAATATGTCTTGAAGAAAAACTAAAAATGCTCCTTAGGAGAAAGGATGTCTCAAGTATTTAGTGTATAACATCAGGAAGGACACATCCCTGGAGAAGGACATCATGCTTGGTAGAGGGTAATGCAAAAAAGGAACATCTCCCACTGAGAAGAATTGATACAGTTCATGACTGCAACAAGGGGCACAAACACAGCAACAATTATGAGCATGGTGCAGATTCAGACTGCATGTTGTTCTGCTGTGCACGGGGGTCACAGGGATTCAGAATTAACTAAACAGCTCCCACCAATAATAATATGCTTGGTCAATCAAATTCCTTCTCCTTAAATTAGAATTTGGAGTTCAGAGTTGCAGGCTAATTTGAGGAAATTTATTTGGACTTGGGAACTGAGTTTTTCCTTAGAAGACAGCCATGTTCAATTGTGCAGAATCACAAACAACAGGAGGACTACTTAGCCATGGAACTGATTTGGACTAATGATAATTCCATGTGTTACAGAGTAGAACTATGCTTCATAGGGGTTTGTTGGCTGTTATCTTAACAGAGACAAATTGCCCATTCTTTTTTTCCTACCTATTACTACCAAATCTCTAACCACTGTTCTTTAGGTTAACAGTGGAGTGCAAACTTTTATGCTAAAAAAAAGACCTAAGAACTGGACTCTAGATAGAGAAATGTAGAAGGAATCCTTGAGGTTTAAGAAGGTCTGCACCAGGAGCCCTGGTGGTGGCATGGTTATGTGCTGAGATTCTTAGCCACAAGTTCAGCAGTTTAAAAGCACCAGATGCTCTGAGCGTGAACGATAGGCTTTCTACTCCCCTAATGAGTTGCAGTCTCAGAGACCTTGTTCTATACGATCCCTGAGAGTCAACATCAACTCAATGGCAATAAACACCTGCTCTCAATGGCAATGAGAGCACCTGGGTTCTGATGGAATGCTAATTCAATGCTGAATGAAGGAACTTTGAGACACCCAAGAGTTCTTAAAAGAAACTGCTCTCTACCACCAGTCAGTTTGGATAGGTTTCTATCATTTTCAACCAAAAGAATTTGACTAAGACTATTTCATTCATCTAGAGGAATTTGCATTCAATTTTGTATTTCTGATCATTGTTTAGCACATTTGAAGTGTTTTTAACTGATACAGCGTTTCTCTCTCTTAAATAAATTTGAACTTTCTAGGAGTTAGTCAATGTATCTAAGGAACTTTCCTTAACAGTGTTACATTTTCTGTCATAAAAATAACAGACACTGTAGGGACACAGTATGACTTTGTGTCGTACAATAGACTACGACTTTGTGAATTACATGTCTTGGAAGATAAAATACACTGAAGTTCAATAAAATTCTCACCCGTGGGTCTCACTTCTTAATTTCTGCTGTCAAAATACCAATACCTGATTAAATGTGAACAAACATTGGAAATGTGTTAGTTCAATTAGTGAATGCATGGAATGAGCAAAGGCACAAATAGTAAGGCAAAAGCAATGAAGAGGAAGCAATGATAATAACTAGGATGAACAGTTTAAACACCTGTGAAGGCTGCAACCTTGCTAAGTAACATAGCACATTTGGAAAACAAGAAAAGGACCACAGGGGAAGGTCAGCAGCACGTAGAAGAGGACACTGGGCTAGTCAGAACAGAAAATATCCTCATAGGCATAGCAGTGTGGAGCACCTGGAAGCTAATTTCAGAAGCTGATGGCACGACTTTGTTACTTGGTTGTATGTAACCATATAGCCAGGCTAATGCATGATGAAATATGCATCACTCTCATTGCACAAGGTGAGATCAGGGATTCTCGACTACTGAAAGGAAAAATATATACTGCTGGCTCAGCCGAATAATTTCTTTGTTCACATGTGTAGTCAAAACAAACATTTAATTCCTTTGTCCGTGCAAAGGAACTACCCACATGAATAAGACTTCCTGCCTTAACTTGAGAGGGTTTCAATGAGGGGGTTTCAAAATGCTTGTCAAAAAATTCCATTGTCTTCAAATTCTTTTTTTCCATGTCCTGCTTGCAATTTCCTCAGATGAACTCAATCCTGTCTACGTTGTCCACTCCCAGCTATCAATATAACTCAAGTTAGAAGAAAAGGCATAAGGTGAAAAATACTAATTTTCATCATGAGTATTCAGTCTCTACTCGATGCCAGGGACTGTGGTAGGGGTCTTACATATATTATATCTAATGCTCATTACTGCACTACAGGAGAGGTACTGTTCCACCTATCTTATAGTCAGCAAATTGAAATTGAAAGAAATTAAGTAAATTGCCCAGGATTACGCAGCAAATAAATGAAAGTCAGGATTGAACTCAGGTCTCTCTGAATCCACACCCATCTATTTCTAGATCATTTGGCATCAAAATAAACTATACTCCACTGCCTCTGAAAAAATGAAATGAAGGGTATTACTGCAATCACACAGTTGTTTGTTCAAGCAATTTTATTTTATTTTGAATTAAGTATCTACCACTACATTGCACATCTTTGGGAATGCCGCTCACAATGTATCCTGAAATAATCTCGGACCACAGCACAATATGTGGGTGCTTCCTGGGAACGGTGCCACTTGTTGGCTTTGTTTAGATTGGAGAAGCCATTCTGAATAGCACAAAAATAAGAAAGACAGTCTTTTTCTTGAGAAAGCTTATGGTCAATTATGAGTATAAGGGAAATATCTGCTAACCTTAAAACAAAAAGTGAAAATGCAGTAAACTTTCCAAAGGAGGCATCCAATTTCCCAAAGGGTGGCTTGAAGAGATAAATAAAGGGGCCCTTTAAATACTAGGAGCAATTTGCTGGCTGCACAGGTGGCCTGACACGACCCACTGCTGCCAAACGCATTCAAAGACACCACAAGGAAGAGAGGCAAATGGGAAAAGCCTTTTTACAATTTTTAATCTTCTGTGTCGATTTTTCTTCCTCTGTGCTCCGAGTGGAAGCAAGGCATTCTCCCTCCCCCTCCCAGTTCCACCTCGTCGCCATTTCAAAACACACACTCAGCAATTTGAATTTATAATTCATCTGTTCTCCTCTCCTTTCAGGTTTCGGTGACTCAATTTTAAGAATTGCAAATATGTATTCTCGTGCTACCTGCCCTGGCCCAATAATCACTTGTCAGTAGACAGACTATAGATAAAATTAGAGAACACTTGAAAAGACCTGTGATTCTAAGAACAGACTCAGAGAATATTAAAAAATAATGAATCCATATTTGGGCACCAAGTAAACTTCCCTTTGTATTATTTCCTTGACTTGTGGAAATCAGATAATGCACTTAGGCCTATAAAGTTAAGCATATTAGCTCAGGGATCCAAGTTTCATATATTTTCACATATCTAAAATAATCTATGGCTACAGCACCATCAAAATATTAGATTTATGCTAATCTTACAGATAAGCAAATACACACACATATGTTTCCACCTTGAGATAAACCGCATCAGTTCTCTATTTCCCTCCTTCCATTGGTATCTAAGTTTCTATTCTTTCTTGGGGAGGAAGATATTAATTTTTTGCTCTAGTAGTCAGAAGATTAGAAGCATTGAAACAGATGTAGAACAGTCCTGTTTATTGGTGGTGGTGTGGGGGTTATTTAATATTTAGACCAAAAGGAAGCAAATCTCATTGGTAAATACATGCAATAGGGCTGCATTTTCCTTTAGATTCCTTTCTTGCTGTTGATTCTCTCCCCCCACCATACACCACATCTTTGCAAATGTAGGGTTGCCTTGTAATGAGTCTTGGGAAATCCTCCCTGTCACTCAACCAGCCAGGGAGCGGTCCTCTCTGGGATGACACGTCCCTTCACAGGTGGCCACGCCTGCAGAGGAGACATCAGGAATCCCAAGTGGGAGGAAAATCCACCAAACAGGAGTTTTTAGAGTCAAGAGAAGATTTAAGTGTGAAAAAATGCTTTTTGTGTGTGAGAGGAAGGAGGAGCTCAGAGATGATAGTACAGAGAAAATAGGAGAATGGACTTAGAAAAGCGTTGTCTCCTTTAATACAAAATAAAGTACAGATCTGATATGCTTTGGAGCAGTGATCCCCAAAAGTGCCTTACCGTTAGGAACCTGAACCTCAGAGACTACAGATAGTCCCACACCCACACCTGCTATGTGAAGAATCAGAATCTTTGGAATTGCCCTTTCACAGTCCACTGAGGGATGGTGCTTTTTCATGTTTGGGAATCACACCTGGAGAGAACACACAAATTCATCCTTTTTGTCCTAGTCAGAGCCAGTATCAGTGATGCTGAAGAAGGATGAACAAGTCGCTGGGACTCTTGAACCCCTGAGTAAAGTGGCAAATTTAGGAGCAAAGGAATAGCAGTTCTTAGTGAGCAAATCCTGGCAGGAGATGGCTACCATTTAGACATGAGTTTCCAGCCCTGGAACTGAGTGTCAAGGACAAAAATGAAGATGAAAGATAGGAGCAGAAAACACCATGGAAGATATTTAATGAACTCATTCTGGCTCTTTGAATATGGAGGGTGCTTAGAAATAGTAATTTGGAGTGTGGCAGTCACGTGCTTATGTCAAATTTGTGATTGACATGTAGGGGTGGAGTCTAGCCTTTAATCTAGAGATAGCCAGTGAGTAGCCAATGAGGTTTCTGTGTGGGCCTGGCTTTCTCCTGAGATGTCTGGGAAATCTCACGATATTTCCCTCATGGAGATGAGAAGTCATCTCCTCAGTTGTTGGGAATCAGTCTCTGAGACAATGAACTATGGATAAGAGGAGCTGGAGGAGCCAGAAGAAAAGCCACACAGCCTTACGCTGATGGAACCAGACCTCTGAAGCTGGAGAAGCCACGTGGAGAAGCCTGCCAGCGCTGAGTTGCTTCTACCACCACTGGATGCTGTCTATAGGCCCTGAGCCCTGGAAGCGAGGAGACATGCGGAGACCCCTGCTGGCACCGGGATTCTGCACCCACTGACCTGTGACTCTGTGAGTCGGAAGGAGACTTTATAGGCTGGTATAGGGCATATGGGCTAATATTGGACTTATGACTTTGAACTGGACTGGGTTGGGATGCTTTCTCAATGTTCCATACTTTGCATATATAAACCTTACCTTTATATCCATATGCATGTCTATGAATTTATTTCTCTAGTCTACCCGGACTAATATAGGAGGTTTGGATTTGTCTCAGAGTCAGAATGGTCTCCCCATTGCCTTGCCATCACCGCCATCATCTCTATCTTTGTCTGCATGGCTGCAATAGCCTCCAAATCACTGTCCCTATGTCTGCCTTGCCCCTTTCCCGCCAGTCTGTTCTCTACCCTATAGGCAAATTGACCTTTTTAAAACACAAGTTTAGGATGAAAAATCTTAGCATATACTATGAATTTAATTGATCCCCCATACAAAGAATATAGAAGTCTCAGTCTCTGTGCTTATAAATATAATACTGTTTTCATTATGTGAATGATGCTGTTTGCCATATCAGAGTAGACAGGTGTATGTAAAGATAATAACAATAATTATTTGAAAATTTTACATATCTATTATAATAATAGCATGTATCAAACCAGTAATAATGAATAATATAATTACATATAATACATACTAACATAATAATAAAATTTTCATAATAAAATGCAACAGTAATAAAGATAACAAACCTAATCACTTTTGTACAGTGTCTTACAGAAAGAGTAGACTAGACACAGACATACACAGAAGGAAGACACCATATGAAGATAAACATACATGTCAAAGTAACTCTCAGAACAAGCCCCCCAAAAGTGTCAGCAGCTCCTAGGAGTTGAAAAAGACAAAGAAGAATCTTCCCCTGAAGTTCACATATTAAAATATTAGGCCTAGACTTCTGTATTATGTGAAAATAAATTTTGGCTCTTACAATCACCAGTTAGGCTATTCTTGTTTCAGTAGCATTAGAAAGCTAGAGTCATGCATGATCTAGCTCAGTTTCATTTTGTGCCACTGCTCTTGTCACTTTTCCACCTACAGTAATTTTTGTGTCGGTTTCTGTCTTTCATATATACCCTCTTCCCACTGCAA
This sequence comes from Nesogale talazaci, assembly GCA_004026705.1. NCBI lineage: Eukaryota > Metazoa > Chordata > Mammalia > Afrosoricida > Tenrecidae > Nesogale > Nesogale talazaci. Next base: position 77,157 of record PVJH01004510.1, read on the forward strand.
TTCCTGCCCCAAGACATTCCTGTATATTGTTTTTGGTTCTGGTATGCCCTTCTCTTCATTCTTTGGATCTCAGATAAACATCACTTTTTCAAAAAAGTCTTCCTCATCTCCTGGTTTAGTCAGGGTCCTCTACCAGACAGCCTCATGGCAGCATGACCTTTCCCTCTTCATTCTTCTTACACATGTACTAAAGTATTGGGGGGGGGGGGGCGTGTTATAGGATGAATTGTCTTTCCCACTAGACTGAAAACTCCTCTAGGACAGGCACCATATAATTTAGTTCATGATATATTCAGCATGTTGTATAGTGTCTGAAGAATGCTTAGGGAAATAATAGTACCATGATTCAGCATTGACTTGTGTCATTGAGTTTGGTCTTACAGAAAGAGAAAAATCAAGAAAAGGGGTGGGTGAAAGAAGAAGGAGTTTTTTGTATCAAGGTTTGGTAGTCACTTGACAGGAGCAAAGTTTAAGTGGAAATATTTAAACCAACCCACTCACTGTCATAGAGTCAATTTCAAAGTATGAACACAGTATGAACAAAACCCTGTATTTGAACATGCAATCAGGAGAGATCAATCCATAGAAGACATAATGCTTTGTAAACTGTAGGGGAAGTAAATAAAGAGGAAGGCCCTTGATGAGATGGGCTGACACAGAGGCTAAATAATAACCATAAGAACAAATGTGAGGATGCACAAGATCAGACAGATTCTATGTCTATCGAGATAAGATTAACAGGATGAACAATCCAAAGGAGAAGATGATGGGAAAGAACATGGGAAGGGGCAAGGGGAAATCAACAAACTCTGAGAAAAGGGAACAACAAGAGATATAAAATTTATGGTGAGCAAGGTATATAAGGTCTGGTGGGGTTTAATCAAGTGCAATGTTACTGAGAGGAATTACTGAGAGCTGAATGGAGGGTGAGCATGAGTATAGGAGGACAGGGAAAGGAAATAGAAGAAAGAAATAGAAGGGAAAAGCTTTTTATAGAGGTTTAACTATACATGTATATATGTGTGTGTATATATGTGTATGTATATGTGTGTATATATGTATATATGTGTGTATATGTGTGTATGTGTGTATATATATATACTAATTTGTAATGAAAGGGATAGAGGCCAATGTATACATATTTATATGTTAAATAATAGGATAACAGATAGACTGTGGACCTCTACTCAAGGCTTCCCTTAACAGAAGAACACTTTGTTCTAATAACCTGACATTCTTGGATACTCACCTTCCCACCATGATCGCTGAAGACAAAATGGGTCCATAAGCAAATGTGGTAAAGACAGCGGATGGTATCTGGCTTTTAAAATATATAGCATATGGAGTCTTAAAGACTTGATGCTAAACAAGCAGACATCCAGCAGGGAAGCTAATGAGCCCACATGGAAGAAGCATACCAGCCTGTGTGACCATGAGGTATAAATGGAATCAAGAATCTGGTGTCAAAAGATCCTAAACAAACAACTATATTGATGTGAATGTGGGGGATTGGAGTGGAGACCCAAAGCCCATCAGTAAGCAATCGGATATCCCACCACAGAAGGGATATAAGGAAGGGATATAAGGAACTGCAACCAAGGTGTGGTTAAGAAAATGTGGTAAAGACAGCAGATGGTATCTGGCTGTTAAAATATATAGCATATGGAGTCTTAAAGACTTGACATTAAACAAGCAGACATCCAGCAGGAAAGCAAATGAGCCCACATGGAAGAAGCATACCAGCCTGTGTGACCATGAGGCGTCAATGGAATCAAGAATCTGGTGTCAAAAGGATACTGTTAAACAAACAACTATATTGATGTGAATGTGGGGGGTTGGAGTGGAGACCCAAAGCCCATCAGTAAGCAATTGGATATCCCACCACAGAAGGGATATAAGGAATGGATATAAGGAACTGCAACCAAGGTGTGGTTAAGCACCAACAAAATACACATTATTCCTCTAGCTACTGAATGTTTCCTCCCTCACCATGAGATTGCGCTACCTTAGAAATCTTGGTAGACCTGAGAACATACATTGGTACAGATATGAGCTCTTGGCACATGGATACAAGACAGATAAACCCTTCAGGAATAGCGATGGGCACTATCATGAGTGTAGGGGTATGATCAGGGAGAGGGAAGGGGATGGAGGTGAGGGAGAACTCATCACAAGGTTGGATATTTAATCGTCACTTCCCGAAGAAGAAAAATAACAGAAATGTAAATGAAGGGAGACAATGGAAAGTGTAAGACACAAAATAATAATAACAATATATAATTGATCAAGGAATCACAAGGGTGGAATGGTGGGAATGGGAAGGCAAAAGAGAAACTTATACACAGGGCTCAAGTAGAAACTGTTTTGGAAATGATGATGGCAACATATGTACAAATATGCCTGATACAGTTAGTGTATGGAATATCACAAGAGTTGTAAAGGACTCCAATAAAATGATTTATTAAAATTAATAAAGTAAATTCATTTTAAAAAGGATCTGTCAACGTTTTGTTCTGTTGTACATAGAGTCTCTATGGATCGGACCAACCAGAGGGCACCTAAAAATAACAACACAGAACAGAATAGAATTGTCTGATAGGATTTGCAGCACTGAAAATTTTTATCAAAGCAGACCATCATATCTGTCTTCTGAGGACCAGATAACTTCAGGCAAACACTGAAGTTAAGGTTAAGGGTTGAATGTTTTAACCACTAAACCAACAAGGTTTGGGATGTTATGAAGTCAAATATATGATAGGAACTATGGTGTCTTGATAATTTAGAAAAAATTTTTAAATCATTTTATTGTGGGCTCATACAACTTTTATCCCAATGCATGCATCATTCACTGTGTCAAGCACATTTGTTGCCATCATCATTCTCAAAACATTTTCTTTCTAGTTGAACCCTTGGTATCAGCTCCTCATTTTCCTCTCACCTGCCCTCCCTACCTCACGATCCCTTGATAATTTACAAATTATTATTTTTTCATGTCTTACACTGTCCAATGTCTCCCTTCATGCACTTTTCTGCTGTCTGTCCCCCAGGGAGAGGATATATGTAGATCATTGTGACCGGTTCCCCCTTTCACCACCAACCTTACCTTCCTAGTATCACTATTCCCATTATTGGTCCAGAGGAGTTTATCTGTCCTGGATACCCTATGCTTCCAGCTCTTATCTGTGCCAGTGCACATCTTCTGGGCCAGACATATTTTTAATGTATAATTGGAATCATGGTAGTGGGGGGAGGAAGCATTAAGGAACTAGAGGGAAGTTGTATATTTCATTGGTTATATACTGCACCCCAATTTAGTCGTCTCCTCCCTGAAATCCTTCTGTAAGAGGATGTCCAGTTGCCTACAGATGAGTTTTGTGTCTTCACTCCACACTCCCCCTCATTCACAATGATATGATTTTTTGTTCTTTGATTCCTGATACCTGATCCCATCAACACCTCATAATAACACAGGCTGATGTGCTTCTTCCATGTGGGCTTTGTTGTCTCTGAGCTAGATGGGCAATTGTTTAACTTCAAAGCTTTAAGATCCCAGGTGCTGCATCTTTTGATAGCCGGACACTACCAGTTTTCTTCACCATATTTGCTTATGCACCCACTTTGTCATCAGCATTTGTTTCAGGAAGATGAGCATCATGAAATGCCAGGTTAATAGAACAAAGTATTCTTGCATTGAGGGAGTACTTGAGTAGAGGCCTAATGTTCATTTGATACTTTAATATTAAACCTATGAATATATGTACATAGATCTATTTCCCCATCGTCATATATAAGTATATTTACTTATGTACATGCCTATATTTAGACCTTTGTAAATGCCCTTTGCAACCTACCCCTTTCCGTTATTCCTTTTACTTTCCTCTTGTCCCACTATCATGTTCAGCATTCATTTGGGTTTCAGTAATTCCTCTCAGTTACATTAGCCTTGATCAAGTCCTACCAAGTGTCCTATACCCTCCTTGCCATTAATTTTAGATTAATTGTTGTTCCCTTGTTCCTGAATTTGTTAAAAACCACTTCCTTTTCCATACCTCCTCCTCTCCCAGGACCCCTATAACCATTAGTCCCCTGGTTTTCTCCTCTAGATTTTTTTATCCCACCTATTTTATCTAGATAGAACTGCAGAGATAATAATATGCACAAAATTAAGACAGAACAAAACAAAGCAACAAAAGAAAACAAAACAAATTTTTTTTTTAAAAAAGACAAAAGAAAAGCCTGCAAGTAGTGCAAAGTCTGCTGACCATTAGGAGTGTTTTCCAGTTGAGTCTGATGACAGCTATGCCTGGTGCCAATGTCTATTTTTGGTATATCCCTGGGGACTTCCTTGCTCTGCTCCCTTTGCTGTCCTGTTGCACACCCTTAGCATTTTGCCTCCGTGTGGTGGGGTCAGATCAAGGCCAATCCCCACATTGTGTCTCCAGTGTTGTACCATGTAGCATATGGGCCAGTGTGGAATGTCTTATCTTATGGTGAAGCCAGTCCTATGGTCCTCTCTGTGCTTTGGCTACTCTGAGCGGTTATCTCATCCTCAGGGCTTGGTGGACCAGGATGTCTTCCACTCTCTTCCTCCCCCTTCATTGGCTCTTCTGTGCTCTGATCAGACATGTACCGCTCCCTGTGCTGTAACTTCAGAGAGATCTTCTGGAGTGAATTCTGTGGAGAGAAGGGATTGTCCATATCCTCAGTGGGCATTTAATTTTTTTTTTCTATTTGAAACTATCAGAGTATTGTATATTTTAGCAATAAGGCCTATCTGGTGTGTCATTGCTAAAGATATTTTCCCAGTCTGTGGACTTTCTTATTAATCTTGGTGATCTTTCAATGTGCACAGGTGTTTTATCTTCAGTATATCCCACATGTCAAGCTGTGGCTTATCTGTACTTAGATCCTTTCCTATTTCTGGCCTATGCACTCATGGCACCAAAGCTCTCAGCTTTGTCCCAATTCCCTTATTGATGACCCTGATAGTTTGGGATTTTACCTCAAGTTCTGTGATCCACCTTTATTCTTGTGCATGAAGTGAGATAAGGGTCATGCTTCATTTTTCAGCAGGTAGATATCCATTTTTTTTCAGCACCACTTGTTGAAGAATGCATTTACTTCCCATTGGACATTTTGGGGGTCCTTATCAAAGATCAGTTGTCTCTGTGTTGAATGACTTTATTTCTAGATTTTCAGTACTTTTCCTTTGGTCTGAGTATCTGTCATTATGACAATACCATGTATTTTTAAGCACTGTGGCAGTATAATATGCGCTAAAGACAGGTAAAGCAAGCCTTCCCACTCTATCCTTTTCTTGAGGAGTTCTCTGCTAATTCTGGGCTTCTTCCTTCTTCAGAAGAAGTTGGTAATCAGTCTTTGCAATTCTTTGAAGAAAAATTATGATAATTGTATCAGGATTAAATTAAACTTATATAATGCCTTGAGCAGAACTGACATATTTACTATATTGAGTGTTCCAATCCACAAGCATGGAATATACTTACATTTGCTAAGGTCAACCTTGGTTTCTTATAATAATGTTCTGTAGTTTCCCTCAAACAAATCTTTTGTTTTTTTTCAGTTAGGTATCTACCTAGATACTTCAATTTGTGCTTTCTATTGTGAAGAATACCACCTTTTTTGATCTCATCTTCTGTGGTCTGGTCCAATGTGTATAGCAGTCCAATGGACTTCTGTTTGTTGATCTTGTATCTTGCCACCTTACTTCATTCCTCTGTTGTTTCCAGTACTCAACCTTGTGGAGCTTGTGGGATTTTCCATATAAAAAGTCATATCATCCATGAATAATGATAGTTTCATCTCTTCCTTACTCTTCCTTACCTTTGATGTCTTTTCTTAGTCTTATTCTGTTAGTTAAGACCTCCAATATGATGTTAAATAAGAGTGGGGACAAAGGTCGTCCTTGTAGGACCCCTTTTTGCAGGGTGATTTTTTTTACAGCTATGTTGGTTATTGGTTGTTCATATATAACTTATATTATATTGAGGAGTTTTCCTTCCATTCCTATCTTCTTGGGTCTCTTAAACAGGAATTTGTGTTAGATGTTGATGAATGTCTTTTCTGCAGCCATCGATATTATCGTGTGATTCTTATAGTTTTTTTTTTTCATGTCAAGGTGGCTGTGTCAGGCAGGGTTCTCTTAGAGAAATAAAATTCAGGATACTAGTAATTCTTTTTATATATTTATATATTGAGAAAGGTATATAAGATAAGAAAGAAAAAGTTAACTATAAAGTAATACAGATGGCTCGGTGCCACTCACTTGCATGAGGCAACTAGAAGACTGGCAGTCCTTCAAATCTTGAGGGCCGCTGAGTGGTCCTCTGTAGAGCAATCAAGGTTATCTGGACACAGGCAGCAAACGGCAGAGTAGGCCACCAACAGTCAGCCAGATGACAAAGTCCAACAGTCCCCAGCTCAAGAGATGCATATCCCTAGCTCAAGAGATGCGAAGTAGGGCTTGAAGGATCCTCAACTCGCAGCAACACAATCCACGAGTAGGTGTCCCACGGGTTGTGTTGCTTGGAGCTCGAGGTACAGGACAAACAAGGCAGCTCTCTGGTCCAAAGATCCAGAAGCAAGAGAGAGGGCGGGACTTGTAGAGCCCTTCCTATCTCTGCCCTTTAATTCATCCTGTGTGTTCATTGGCCGTGCCGTCACAACAGACCCACCAATCTTCTGTGGCCATGTTGGCATAACAAACCTACCCATCACAGTGGCGAATGATACTAATGGTCTCTTGTCTGTTGAACTCTTGTGATGAATCCCACTTGGTCATGGTGAATTATTTGAATTATTTGTTTTATATACATTTGTAGTCTATTAGCCAGTATTTTGTTAAGGATTTTTGTATTGATGTTCATTAAGGATATTGGTCTATAGTCCTCAATTCTTGTGGGATCATTGCTTGCTTTTGGTATCAGAGTTAAACTGGCTTCATAGAAAGATTTTGAGAGTTTTCTGTATTTTTCAATATTCTGGAAGAGTTCGTGTAGCATTGGTGTCAGTTCTTCCCTGAATGCTTGGTAGAATTCTCCTGTGAAGCCATCTGGTCTAGTGGATTTTTTTGTTGGTAATCCCTTGAAACCTTGTCTATTTCATCTATTGCCATTGGTCTGTTGAGATTCTTGACGCCCATCAGGAATAGTCTAGAGAGAGATTTTTTTCCCCAAGAATTTGTCCATGTTTTCCAAGTTGTTGAATCCATTAGAGTACAGTCCTTCATAGTACTGTGTAACTATCTGTTTGATTTCATTAGGGTCAGCTGTAATGTCCCCTGTTTCATCCCTCATCCATGCTATTGAAATTTGTGCCTTTCTTTTTTCATTTAGGTTTGCACGTGGTCTGTTGATTCGGTTTATCCTTTCAAAGAACCAACTTTTAGCAGTATTAATTTTTTCCACAATTTTCTTATTTTCCCTCTCCTGAATCTCACCCCTGATTTTTATTATTTCTTTTCTTTTGATATAAGTAGGAATGTCCTACTACTGTTGTACTTGCTGTAAATTTTGTGCCCACACATCAGTCATGAGTCTCTCTTCCTTTTTCATGTTTGCATGTATTGTTATGAAACTTCCTCTGATAGCTAAACTGCCTTTGCTGTGTCCCATAAGTTTTGAAAGTCTGTGAGTCTGCTACTGGTTTTTGTTATCTCATCCCTAAGCTCTTATATTTCTCTTTGGTTTATGGTCTTTGTAGCATCTATCAATTCATCCTTTTCCTGTATTGCTTTCCTCATATCATATATGACTCCACACAGCATTCTAAAATTTTCTTTCTGTGGCAGATCAATGTCTGCTTCTTCTATGTATGCTGTTAGTTCAGAACATCTTCTGATGTTATCTTTTGTTTCTCCTGTTTTTTTCATTGCAGTCATTGTGGTGGATTGCTGTTTGTGTTGCATTGTTTTAGGGGAACCGGGTGTCATTTTCCAAAGAGTTAAAGAGCACTGGGTTCTCTCAGGGAGACTCATAGGAATGCTTCTTTGAACTGCCTGGAGCTAATTGTTCTTTGGGACTGACCTGCTGCTTTATCCTCCTGTGGCATCACTTTTTCCTGTTATTCTGTTATTTGGAGGGAAAGTTGGAAGTCCTCTCCTGGGATGCTAGTTGAGTGGTTGTGGACTGCGAGATAGTGCTGCACTGCGTGATCTCACAAGAAGTCATGATGGTGTTGCCCACAGCAGCTTGAGGTGCCACAGAGGGTGTGCAGGGGTGCCTGCTGCAACAGACAGGTTACGAGGTAGAAGGCAGGTTGGTGTGCCTGCTTTGGTCTAAAGCACCTCAGATGGTGGACGGAACCACCCTGGTCAGGGAGAGCACTATGGAGATTGGGCAGAGGTTTCCACAGCAGCATGGAGCACTGGTGAGTGTTGGAGGTGCTGCCTTAGGCTGTGTGTGGCACTACGGCAGGCAGGAGGAAGTTCTCTGTCACATGGGACCAAAGAGGATGGGCAAGAACTACCCCCAGCCACACAGAAAGGGGCTGGGAATTCCCCATTTGTGTGTTAAGCACTGCAGAGGGCGGGCAGGCGGGATATCCCCCAGAGGAAGGTGGGTGGGATTTTCCTCAGAATATGGTGGGTGGACTTTCCCCAGCCTCTGATTATGCTGTTGATGGTGGAGCTCCCCTAGCTGGGTGGAGGGCAGGCAGAAATACCCCAGGCTCAGGGGAGTGGCCTGGAGGTTGACAGTGCTGTGTGACAGAAAAGGGAAGAAAGAGAGAAAAGGGAAAAAAAAAACAGTTCACTGAGACTGTGGAGGGAAAGAGAGGAGAGAAGGAAGCAAAAGTAACAATATAGCTGAGCCGTGAGCCCTGACCTCAGGGATGGAAGTGTTTAAATCCTGCCCTGAGATGGCAGCAAGGTGTGGCTGTGTTGATATAAATCCCCTATGCTAATTTGAAAGTATCCCAGCTGGGACAGAGACAGTGGTGAGGCTAAGGTTAAACCCTAGCCGGCCTCCACTGTGGTAAGCCCAAATCCCCAGCTCCTCAACCCCTAGTGGATCTGAGCCTACTTATCTTTCTGATACCCCTCCCGTGACCCAGCAGTGTGGAATCTCCCTCTCAGTGACTCCTAAGCTGATTTCTGTGAGGTCCCTCTGGTATGTATTACTCAATTACCACCTTTTGGAGAAGTCTATATGAGTCTTTATTTGGTTATGACCAAACTGCTAAAATCTAAAAGCGATTTTTTATTGCAGTCCCAAGCCGACATTTCAATCCACCTTGTTGTTGTTGTTGTTGTTGTTTGTTTTGGGGGGCATCACTGCCCTCTGGTGGTGGGAGTAGGAAGCCCAGCCTTTGCTCCTGTGGAGCTGGAATTGAACCTCCATCTCAGTGGGCCGCAGTCCCAAGCACAACCACTATGCCACCAGGGCTCAGCCCTCAATCCATCTTTTAAGGCAAAAAAAAAAAATACCCTCAAAAACTCATTTATACTTTGTCTAAGACTTAAGCAAGTGTGGGAAGAAGCAGAAAACAAAATTAATGTTACCATTCTTTAGAGTTAGGGAACATTACAGGGCACAACATTGATTATAACATTCTGGTAACTGCAAGAAGAACAAACATGCTTTATCAGGTACATTCCATTTCATAAAAAAAAAATACCAAAACTGACTATATCATCCTGGTTACCATAACAAAATTAAGTACACCACCTGGATTACAAAATCAAAAGGAACAAATTTAGAGCAGATGATATATATTATGATATAGAATTGTCTAAAGCAGTGGTTGGCAAACTGAGGCTTGAGAGCCATCTGCAGCTCTTTCAGTGTGAATGTGCGGCTTTAAAGTGACATTGAAAACATTTGAAGGTTATTATTTCTGGTGATTTCATTTGTTTGGAAAAATATATTGAAGGCTCTTGTGTGATTTTAAAGTTGTTAGGAGGGACAGGATTGGCTCTTCTGTCTCAAGGGTTTGCCAACCCCTGGTTTAAAGTAATTATAGTGTCCTGAACCTGGGAACATGAGAGTACATTCTAAAATCAATCACCAGTGGGACTTTCTGAGATGGGAGAGGAAATGAGGCAGGTCACTCAGGAGCAAAAAAAAATGTAGCTTCCTTTGCTAGTTGCTTCGTTATATGCCAAAAATTATTATGATTATAATAATTATTATTGCATTTGAGTTTAATATGTATTTAAGGCTATTATATTCTAAGGTTGAAAATAAATACTTTGAGCATGCCATCAGTTAGAAAAGGCTGAAAGCTGCAAAAGGAAGCATAAATAGACAATATCAAAGAGTCAGATATGTGTTGGGAAGACTAAGTAAGAGGAAAAAAGAGCAGAAAAACAGGAGAGCAACCAGGAGATGTAGAAGAATAAGGAATACAAAAGAAGGATTTTCCAGAATGAAATCCCCAGTGAAGTTAATACTGCAGAAAAATATTTGAGGACAGGCTAAATGAATATTGGCTACATGAAGATTATTGCTTTCTCTGAGGGAAATTTTCTTCTAGCACGTGTGGTAGAGTATGGAGATCCCTTTTTTGCAGTGAAATAGCTGATAGGAAAATTAAAACAATAGGAGAGAAGAAAAGGAAGAAACACATGAGATGAAGGAAGTGGTGGCTAAAGTTCAAGACTAAAAGAAAGAGGTCCAGAAGGCACACAGAAGTCAAAGTGCTTGAATTACATTGTCCAAGTGTTGGGGGGGGGGGCGAGTTGTCTGCAGGCCAAGAGGAGGGAAGACAAAGATACAAGATGTGTAATAGCTCCAGTGCAAGGATTGGCACAGTGGACAAACAGAGGGAAGGGAGGTGAATCCTGGAAAAGTTAACATGGATTTGGAGCTACAATCTCAAAACTCAACAGGGGCATTTCTACTCTGCCTTAAGGATTGCTGAGTTGGCATTGACACAATGGCCATGAGTGAGAATTGGAAAATAAATAAGTGAATAAGGTCGGAGGTACTGAGAGCTCATGGATTAAAAGGGAGGTAGGAATAGAGTGTAAATACTGATTATTGTTAGTAGCTATGAAAAGTCTGTACAGTGAAAGAGTAGCTAATTGATGTTTTGTTTTTGTTTAAAAGTATAAAGGTCAATAGCATGAAAATTTGTCAAGGAACCCTGAAATAAGGGTTTCATAAGGTTCTTCAACATGGAGGTTAGAATCACCAAGGGAAAAAATGGGAGGAACTGAGTGAAAAATACTAACCATAAAGAGGACAAAGCTGTAAGAGTTTTTGAGAGTTGTGGAAGATGGTGCATTTCTAGTCAGTGGTGGTGATTTTCTAAAAAGAGAAAGAGAGAGTGAGAGAAGCCTGTACGTCAAATAAGCTGTAAAATGAGTGTGAGATATTGGTGCAATCACCCTGAGAAGCAAGAAGCAATATCCCAGTGAGGAAAACATGTGAAAAGAGGCACTAATCCAGAGGACACAGCAACTGTATCAGCAGGGTTGGCTTGGCTGCACGGCTGGAACTGATACACCTCAAATCTTTAACAAAAAAAAAAAAACTATGCAATGTGAACTTCTGCAGCGTCTGGTGTCCATCAGTCATTCTACATCGTCTTGTAGCTAGACCATTTGAAAGATGTGACCTACAAGGCCACTAGGAGCAAAAGGGAAAGATGAAGAAGCCACATCAACTCTGGGTCCAGAAGTCTGCTCAAGTTTATTGTTCAGAACTGCTCACATGGTCTTAGACAGATGCCAAGGATAGCTGAGAAAGGTAGAGGAACACACACATGATTGGTAAGAACTCAATGCCTCTCTCACAGACACCAACCCAAACCAAACTCACAAACCGAACCTAACTCACTGCCATCCAACTGATTCAGAATCAGAGCAACCCACAGGCCAGGGTAGAACTGCCCTATCAGTTCCCAAGATGAATTCTTTACAGAAGTAGAAAGCCTTGTCTTTCTCCTGTGGAGCTGCTACTAGTTTCAAACTGTGGACACTGGAATTAGCAACACAATCTGTGAACACCACACCACCAGAACTCCTCCAACAGCCAACTCATTCTCGCTTCCACTGAGTCAGTGCTGATGCTCTGTGGGTTTCTGATACTCTATCTGTTTACAGATGTAAAAAGCTCAAGTTTTCTCCTGAGGAGCTGCTGGCTCTGCAGATCACAGGCCAATGCTTAACCATTACACAACAGGGCTCCATCCAAAAACCAACAGGGGATGCTTAAGGGTATCAAATTGTACTTTCAGGAAAAGTTGTAAAGAAGAGGAGAAAATACAGGGGAGTATCCCCTGCATGGAATTTTTTTTCAAAGCTCCGTATTTACTTTTTTATATATAAAAGCAAACTTATCACCTTCAAAGTATTCTCCATTATACTTAATACACTTGTCAAATCTGTGATTCCATTCTTGAAAACATTTTTCAAACTCACCTGTTGGGATAGCTGACAGCATCTTCCTCGTTTTTTTCATCTCTTCTATGACATCAAATCACAGTCCTTTCATGTTCCTCTGCATTTGTGGAAACAAAAAGAAGTCTCATGGAACAAGGTCAGGTGAGTTAGGTGCATGGGACAAGAGATGCATCAGGTGCACGGGTATGGTAGCAAAACCGGACCCCACCTGCTACAAATCAGGCCTTATTTTGTCACCCACTGTTGTACATCTTTTCAGAACTTCTACATAGAAAGCTTGATTAACAACTTGACCTGCTGAAACGGATTCCAAATGCACTATCACCCTCACATCAGCTGAGTTGCTTTCCTTTGGGGGGGGGAGGAGCTTAACCTCTCATAAATATTCAAAATAAAAGGTCTAAGTGTAATGGACTAGATCTCTCTCAGAGCCCATTAAAAGGAAAAAAGCGAGGCAAAGGTCAGTGCGAATAAAAACTTGATAAACTTGAAAGACATGAAGGTCTCTGGGAAGACAATGAAGAAGACAATTTCCTCAGGGGACAGCTGGTAGACCTGAGCTCAAGGAAGCCAGGATAGAGAGGTAAGCTAGAGTCATCCTCGACTGAGGTGATAGAGTGCAAACTCCACAGAAGTACGAGCTTGCTCCTTGAAGAACTGAGCATTGGAAACTCTGTCATAAGGCTGTCATGAAGGAACAGTAAAAGAGTTGAGCAAGTAGACAAAGCCATTTGCAAGTAACTGCCCACATATTCACTCATATGCATATTGAATGGGAGGTCAGTATGCACAGAATAATGAGATAAATGAGAAGTTCTTGAGAGGGTATCATAAAACACAAAGTCCACTCTCTCTGTTCTCCTCCCATTCAGACACTTGAGTTTGAGTTTCCCTTTGGTCCATAGCATCTCAAACTCTATCTTGAATGTGTTTTGATCTGGAATACGTTACGTGTTTACATTTAGTTGTTCATCATCCTTTCACTTGGTCTGTGAACGATATCACCCTGTCCTTATTGACAAGATACTGAACAAAGGTGCCTCTCCTTACATCAAGTCTTCTCTGAATTCTAATCTACATGCCTGCATCAACATCTTCACCAAACATTGACTGGATGCTATGTATGGCCTTTGCTCTGTTCTGTTGAGTGAATTCTGGTGACTCCATGTGTACCCAGTTTTACTGAAGTAAAGCAGAATGTATTTAGTTGTAAACTTTTGTGAGGCACTTATTAATTGTGGATGCCAAATCAAAATATAAAGTAGAATAAACACTGGGGAATTGGACAGTGAATAAGGCAGAAGTTGGCTAGAAAAGAAAATTTCAACTCTTAGAGAATGATAGAAAAGTCACAAGACTGCACCTCAAAGGCAGAAAATCTGCAAGACCTCGAAACACGAAGCAGTCCCGTTGAATTCCTGCTCTCACAGGTTTCACTGTGGTGCTCTTGGAGACACTGACTAGGGAAAAGGGGATTGAAACCAAGAGGGAAAATGTAGGTTAATGGAAGTTCTTCACCTCCATAAGAACAATGACATACTAAGACCTGTACATGATAGAAAAAGATTAAGGAGATCACTAGCTTAAAAGCTGCTATAAAGTCATACAATAACACCAAAAATCTGCCCATGTCCTCCATCCAACTAAACAAACAACAAAAGTTGTTACTCTTGAGTGGATGCCCACCCTTGTTGACACCATAGGTGATTGTTCCCTATTGACCACATAGTGGAATTGTTCCACAGGAAATTTGTGCCTGTATGTAATTTTTACTGAAGCAGATTGCCAGGTCTTTCTTCCACAATCTCATGGGGGAAGCTTGAACCAACTTTTAGGTTAGTTGTTAAAGGGCAAACCATTTGCACCACCCAAGTTTTTCCATCTAGCTCAGAGAACATAATGGAGAACTGAAAAGATGGGATCTTTTTTGGCCAGTGACAACAATACACCAAAGAGGAGATTCATGTACCTAATGAGTTTACTTAGAGCATAGTTCTCAATTCTGTGGCTGTAAAGTAAAATCATTTGGTGGGTAAGGGTTATCTGTCTGCCTGCTTCTCTTTTTATTGTCATATGAAGGCCCAACACAATCTCCAGGAATAGGGTTCCAACTAGCATAGGCCATAGATAATTTTAATGTTTTCAGATGCTTCTGATGTGTAACCAGCTTTGAGAAACATTACTTTAGAGGAAACTTTGAGATTCATTTCAAATTTAAGACTGGTTTTATACCTAAGGAGATAGGGGTTGTCATTCAAACTACTATAATTTTGCAGCATTCTTTAACCCAGCAGTATAATGCAGCAAGGTGAATTAATTCTTGCTGAGTTAATCCCAATGCACAGCAACACTCTAGGATGGATTAGAACTGTCCCACGGGGTTTCCACAGTTATGATCTTGACAGAGACGGAGCAACGCATATTTTCCCACAGGATGGTTGATGGTCAAAGCTCCTGGTTAGCAATCAGGCACTTAACCACTGTGTCAAAAAAAATCCTTCCTAATTCCATAGCTTTTCTCTAAGATTCACTAAGCAAATAAGACATCTAAGGCAATATTCCAACAGATGGAGAAAAAAATTGAGAGAGAGGGCAGGAGGTGGGAGAAAAGAAAGGAAGGAAGATGGCAGGAGGAGGAAGAGAAGTCTGTATTAAAACACATAACTTAATTTGTAGTTTGCAATTCTAAATAATTTGGATTTGCACTTTATCAAAATTTTCAGAAAGTGTTGGCTGTCCAAATGTGCAAAGTTCTTCTCCTCAAGTTTCCTGATATGGAACCATCAGCAGTTGGATCACCAGTAGGCGTGGATTTAATCAAAGGCCTCCAAATTCTCAAATCTCAAAATACCGTTTGAGACCTTTCAGCCTAAGGACCGAAAATATCGAAAGTGAATGGGAGAGTACATATGGTGGTTAGAATACAAGTAGGTGACAATCAGATAATTGCATATGCTGCTTTTTATCCTGAACTATTTTAGTACAAATCTGCTCTTTGGTAAATGAATAATTCACTTACATTCCATGTGCACTTTAAATGTTTCGGATTTCAGAGCAGGGAAAGGTTTATTGAAAAGATATTATCTCTTTTTAATAGGTTGAGAAGTGGTCTGGAGTGTCGCTCTAGATTTAAGAAGGCAGCCACCTGCACCTCTAGGGAGATGAAGGGATGGGCAGTGAAATCTCCCCTTCCACACAGTCATAGAGGCAATCTCCTTTCAATCGTGTCTCTACCTGCATGTATCCCTCCTCTTGTCTTCCAAGATCCTGATTATGTCAGTGGGGCCTGTTCAGTACTTATTTGCCTTTGTACATTATACATTTGCATATTGCTTCTAGCAATTGAGAACTCAGCTGATCTACAGCTACACCCCAGGGAGGTACCACAAGTCTAAAATAAATTTATCAATTATTAAAACGTAGTTGTTGTTACTATTGCTGGTTGCCATCAAGTCAATTCCAACTCACGGTGACTCCCTGCAGGCAAAATAGAATTGCTCAATAGGTGTGTTAGGCCAGCGTCCTTCGAGAAATAAAACCAGCGACTCTTGGGTGCGTACATAGATCATAAAGAGCTTTACATTAAAAATTTAGACACCCTGCTGTAGAAGTAAGAAAATTCGGTCCAGTTCAAGTTCCTGGGTCAGATGCAAATTGGAGGCTACTCCTGTAGCTGTGGAGGTAGGGAAGTGACAAACAGAAAGCAGGGAGATGAGGCAGGAAGACCAAGCTAAGTGAATCAGGGATCTATGGAATAAACCCAAGTTTGGTAGTCTGCTGATGGCGCCTGGGATTGGCAGGTGATATAACAGGCTTCTGACCCAATTCAGAACTAAGTCCAGTGGTAGAACTGAGTGAGATTCCGCACACTGTTAGTCTATACTAAGAATAGGCCACACCCTTAATGAACCCTCCCTCAAACACACCAAGGCTGTGAGCAGATAAATTGCTTAGCTACTTCACAGATGATCCCATCATAAAGATCATAAAGTTGAATTCACTATGTTAGAACATATCATGGGGGAATCCTGGCCCACCCAGGCTGACTTAAAACCTAACTATCACAATATGCCAAGACACTCAACTGTGTGGATCATAAAAACACAAGACCAAAAACTACGGATAGCCTTGAGAAGAATGGGAATCGCAGTACACATCTTTGTGCTCATGTGCAACTTGTACATAAATCAAGAGGCAGCTGTGGGAACGGAGCAAGGGAATGCTTTATGGTTAGAAATCAGGAAAGGTGTGCTGAAGGGTTGTACCCTCTGACCATATTTATTGAATTCATATACTGGGCAAATAACAAGAGACTCTGCATTATATGGAGAAGCATACAGCATAAGAATTGGAGAAAAGCTTATTAATATCTTTCAATATGCAAATGACACAAGTTTGCTTGCTGAAAATGAGAAAGATGTTAATTACACGCTGATGAAGATCAAAGAGTTTAGTCTTCAATATTTATTACAGCTCAATATGAAGTAGACCAAATCCTCACAACTGAACCAATAGGTGCCATCATAATAAAGAGATAAATTATTGAAATCTATAAAGATATCATCTTGCTTGGGTTCAAAACCAATGCTCTTGGAAGCAGCAATGAAGGAATAAAAAGAGGTGATCTCGCAATAGGTAAATCTGCTGCACAGAACTCTTCATTGTAAAGCAAGGATGGATGTGACCTTGAGGACTGAGGTGCTCCTGACCCAAGCCATGGTATTTTCAATTGCCTCATGTCTCTGGAAAAGTAGGGTAATGAATAAGAAGGGCTAAAGGATAATGAATGGATTTGAATTGTAGTTCTGGAAAAGAATATTGAAAAGTACTGCGGACGGCCAAAGGGAAAAATCAATCTTTCTTGAAAAGAATCACCACAGTGGTTCCTTAGAGGCAAGGATGACAAGACTTATATACTTACATACTTCAGACATGTTTTCAAAAGAAATTAGTCCTTGAAGAAGGACATCGTGTTTGGTAAAGTAGAGAGAAGGTGAAAAGGAGAGAGGACCTCAATAAGATGAATGAACACAGTGGCGACAACAGTGGTGTCAAACATGAGAATAGTTGTGAGGTTGGCACAGGACTGTCTCCATGGGCTCAGATCCAACTAATCAAATGCATACCTGTTGGTGCCACCCAGGTCCTCTAGGTATTCACTGATAAGTGTCTTAAAAACACTTTAAAACAAATCTGCCATTGATTCCCAGCAAGGTAAGATGAGGATAGGAGGGGGTACTGCCTCCCTCAGAGGGTGTTCAGATAGACTCGCGCTGTCCTTAGTGCCTTTGAGTCAGTTCCAATCCACAGGGACCCTGTGTACAAGACAGCAACGCACTGCCTGGATGCGCCATCATCCTTGTTCTTATGTTTGAGTCCATTGTTTCTGTCCTTTTATGGAAAGTATTCATCTTTTTCTTAATCAAAAATTAAATAACATTAAACACCTGCCCAAAATGTCAAGGACAGGGATTGAATATTATACACCCTGCAAATATCATATTTTATTCAAGTGACACTATTCTTCTAAACAACTCATACTGCAGTAACAGAATGTTTAGGGGTGGTTACTATATTATTGGTAAAATTATTCTGAAAATGAAAACACTGCTACCTTCAAGAATATTAAAAGTCCCATCTGATATTTGCTTTATAAATTTATTTTGTCGTTACTGTTGAGAACATAAGCAGCAAAAAAAAAATCCATCTGCCACTTTTTAATAAGACTCCTGGATAACTGGTTTTATTTATAAGACTCAAGAAAGTCTATTTGGATGTTTCATTTTTAATCTAGTTTTATTTATTGGGGCTACTTTATCTCAATTAACAGTTTTCTTTTACCCCTTCCATTCACTCAATATGCAAGGATTTTGTAGTCAGTGGCCACAGGCAAATAAACATAAGCATATGACACTTGGCAAAGAGTAGAGGATAACCTCAGAAGGGGACAGGGAACCCTTTAAGGGCAACAAAAAAATGACTAAAATTATCTTCTTGGAATTATTGCAAAGTAATTTATTCAAGGATGTAGATACAGATCAGCTTGGGATGTCCCCCAACATCCCAGTTATCAGGAATACATCACCCCAATTTAATTCAGATTTGATCATCTGTAAACCTAATATAACTGAATGTCAAGTACAAATGAAGCCCACAGCACCCCAGGAAGAAGCAAACCTTGTTTAGGCTACCTTTTGGTTTGCCTAGGATGAACGTTGGAATGTTCTCTGCAATACTCAGAAAGAACTCTTGGTCAAAAATGTCTTTTTAGAAGTTGAATAAGGTAAGAGGTAATGAAAGGTTGAAAATGACTGGGTCGATAGTCCAAGCAATAACTGTAAACAACCCATCATTAATTTAAAGTGTAATGGGGACAACTATAAGCACACAGAGCTAGCAATTCCAAGGTGCTGATATACATTCCAAGTCTTCATCACTAATGAACTGAATAAAAAAAATAACATTAGCCAAACGTAGGTAAGAAGATCCCTTCTGCTCTAGATCAGCCTAGAATACTCTTCTTTACTGCCTGGGTTCTGTTTACCCTTCTCTGTGCATCCCTTTCTGCACTCGTTCCAAACTAGTTTATTTTGAAACAATTACCACCTCCTTATACCAGGGACCTCATTTTTAATAGCAGAAACTTCTAATATTCCAATGCAATTATACAAGGTTCAGATGTTAAATAGAGGCCTTATTAACCATAAAGCTAAGGAGGATAGCTTTTTAGAAGTGCTTTCTCTGTAAAATAGGAGCCTGCTTAGAGGAAAAGAATAGGAGTGCAGTATGAGACATATTAATTTTTTGACATGCCTATTATACTTTCAAGTGGAGATTTGAGCAAGCAGATGGTAATGTGCATCTGAAGTCCATGGGAGAGTTCCAAGTGGAGAGCTATAAATCTGGGTGTCTTCTGCAGATAGAAGGTATTTAAATCTGGAAGCCTAATCGGGCATGGGTTTAGACAGGATAGGAAAAAGTTCTGAGGACTAAACCTTAGAGAACCTAATATTTAAAGGGCATGAAAATTGGAACAAATCAGACAAAGAGACCACGTTGGAGCAACCATTGAGCTAAGAGAAAAATTTTAAGGATGTGATGTCCTGAAGATCAGGGGAATAAATCGTTTCTGGTAGAAGCGTTAGCAAATATGTTGAACACTGTGGCAGGTCAATTAAACGAGGGACAAAGAATTGATCTTATTTTAGCAATGGAGAGGGCATTGGTGTTAAATTAGAGCAGTTGGTTGGGGTGGTGATGGAAAAAGGCCTGAGAGGAATGGATTCAAGGGAGCAGTCAAGGAAGTAGAGAGAATAGGCCTAGTTCGTGCAAGTAGCCATCATTTACTACAGGACACACCAAAGAAAAAAACAATGCACCTCCCTATAGCCAGCAGTCATTACCATGGATTAAATGAGGCATCTATTCTGACTCTCAGAGAAAGGGAAGGGACACTTTTCTCTTTGTAGTAAGGCCAGGCACTTAACTGCTCATTTTGTCAGCCTACCTGGCTTCTGAATGGGAAGTCACAGTGTCCCTGTTCGACTTGACAAACTCTGCCATGCCAGCTAAGATTTCAGCTCCAACCATTTCCGTAGGCCTGAATACAAGCCCACACCCCAAGTACTTCGGGCCTCCACCCAATCAATAAATTGCAGTTAATGCCCTTAAGGAAAATGGTCTTTGATGAGGCTCAGTATTAGCAGCCAATCCAAGACCATTAACTTCCACATCTGGAAATAAGGTAAGTAAGGAAAATGAGTCTGATGGCTTGCTTCAATTTAGTTCTCATTTATCAGCATCACAATAACCCAACTCAACTACATACAATTCAGGGTGATTGGATGAATTTGCTGAACAGAGGTCCAAGACTGAAATAATAAGAAGGCTGAAGGTCAGGATCTAGGATTATTGGGAGAGTTATTTCAAAGGATACGGTTTAGAGTCAGGGAATGGGAATAAAAGGGCTGTGAATAAGATGCTCAGAAGCTCAAATCCAAAAAAGTAATCTGAGCTCAGTGTCATGAACAGCTATTGTGTTTTGACCCTTTATTTCATTTTAAAAATAGCAGTGATGACTATAAACCTTATGAAGCTATAAAATTTATTAATTTTATATGCACCACCTCCAAAATGTTTTATTGTTGATATTTTCATTTGAGTCCCTCAGCAGGCAATTACTGTCCTAAGAGAAAAAGAGTCCCCAAATTCAAATATAATTTATAGACGCATTTATTATTAAGTCTTAAATAAGACAAAGACAAATCACCAGGATGAGGGAGACTGTTTGGCACAAGGCCATAATGGTGTCCTAATATTCTCAGTTATGTGGCTATTTGAATAGGACATGGAAAACAAAGGAAACTTTCATAAAGTCATGATTTACTGCATATCAATTCATCACCGCAGTTATGGAAGC
Source organism: Nesogale talazaci (assembly GCA_004026705.1). Taxonomy (NCBI): domain Eukaryota; kingdom Metazoa; phylum Chordata; class Mammalia; order Afrosoricida; family Tenrecidae; genus Nesogale; species Nesogale talazaci. The sequence continues at coordinate 97,943 of PVJH01004510.1, forward strand.
AGAAAGGGGACCATGTCTGGGATGCCTACAGTATTACAGATTAGAAAACCTTACAGTGTTGGTTCAGGATCCCCCAAGCAAGACAGCCAGGGTATGACTCATGAATATGCCACCCTACTACCCCAATTTCCATCAAAGGCACACTCAGGTTAAGTCCCTGAGGGCAAGGCAGCCCTTCTTTGGGCTAGCTAGGGAAGAGATAGTCACCCCCACTCTGTCAGAGGATAAAACTTTCCATCTTGTTAGTCAGTGGCCAGAAGGAATTCAATGGAGCCTGAATTTAAATGGAGATCAAAAGGTAGATATGAGGTTCCCACTCAAAACCATAGTCTTTCACAAACCTAGTGCTCAGAATTTAAACTCAAATGCCTTACAAAAATTGAGCTTTAAACGTAAAGGACTCAGAATAGTTATTGGTGATGGCCAGGAAAAATAGTATATTTGTTTTATTTTCAGTGGATAACACCGAATCAAAAAGCATACAACTCACTGCCATCAAGTTGATGCTGATTCATAGTGACCCCTGGTGGGTTTTCAAGACTGTAGCTGGAGGGGAGCTACAGCTTAGAGAAGTAGAAATCCCAGTCTCTGTCCCACAGAGATGCTGGTGGTGTTTGATTTGTCAACCATGTTTATTACAGCCCTACTTGTAACCACTATGCTATCAACATACCCTCCTATTAAAGAAGGAAAAAAAGCCAAATTTAGAAAGTCTATGGGGTCATGGGTAAATGTTTTGTCAGTGAACACCAGGATTATTCTTACAGAACAAACATGGTTAGGAAAATACCATGATAACAAGTGATACCAGTTTGCCCAGGACAATCCCAATGTTTGCCTCTTTTCCCAGAGAAATTACCAAGTGTGAGACTATACTAAAAGCCACCTTATTTTTACTTTCAGATGTGTTATGGTGTCTTGGTTAAGGAGGTAAGCCACCATCTACAAGCAGCAGTTTGTCAGAAATGGAGCAACAAAACATTGAACAAATTTCTGTGCCTTTGACATAGATAGGAACAGGAAGAGCTGGAAAGGAGGCGAGAAAAACGTGGAGTTAGAAGACAGTAGGCTAACAGTGGGTGGCTGGGTCACCATGTAGGTTAAATGTCCAAATCCCTGCTAGTGTTTTAGAGGGTAAAGAACCTTAAATTCAAGGGTAATTTATAGAGAGCCCTTTGCTTAAACTTAAATAGAACAGAGACAAATCATCCAGGTGAGAGAAACTATCAGTATCAAACCAAAATAGTGTACAAAGAATTCCCAGCCAGGGGTTAAATATAGATGGTGGGAAACATAGGAGATCATTACAAAATCATGATTGACAGCAGACTGATGTATCACTGTCCCAGGCAGGATTAAAAATGTGGACAAAGGACCATGATTGGAATGTGTCACCAATGCAGGCTAATAAGGTTTGCAGGATCCTTCTGGGGCTTTGAGTCACTATCCATTGGGTGGTTGGGATATGATTTGGGGTCATGCAGTTCTGAGCCATAGCCAGGGCCCCAAACATTAGGTGGCATACACCTGCAAATTCTTAAAGGTACACCAACTCAAGGTCGAGCATTTTCATCTGGTTTCAAACACAATTTGGCAAAACTGCCGTATTGCTGGCAAATGGTCAGAATGAACTCCAGTGGAGGCTGAACTCCAAATGACCCAAGCAGGGGATTTTCCACAAACCAAGTAGTACATAATTGAAACTCTTGTCTCATAACAGGGTAGACCACTTTTAAGAAGGATGTCAGGTGTCCATTTGGAATTTTTAAAAATTTTTTCCCATGTACATAGAAATACTCCTTGAACTCATCTTGTCCCACTTGAATCAGAGCAACAGCACATACAAATGCTTTGTTTAAGTACAAAATAAAAAAAACAAGGACATTGAGGACTTTTGAGTTTACATCCATATCAAACAAAACACATCCAAGACAAGCAATGATACAACATGAGAATATAGGGAACCAGAAGTTCAGACCCAGAGGTGCCAAGCATGTGAACCCATGAGGAATTATCTAAAGGGGATAAGATGCTAAGTGAAGGACTTTGGGGCAATGATTCTTTAATTTCCAAAACAGGAACACCTTGTTGATGTTTGGGTTATAGCTGCAGTGAATGCCATAGGTATTGACATCAATAGGTTAATCAGGAAACAAAAATCCACTGATGTTCATTAAATGTTTTATTCAAACTTAAACATATAAATGTGCATTTATTTAACAATGTATTAAAGTAGAGCTAATGTGAGTCTGTTGTATGGCATTCTCAATTGTTTTTTCTTGCATCAGCCATATCAATAGTGCATCATGTGATTTCTTTAAGTGAGACAGAACAAAACTAAATGCCAAATTTTCATTGACTTTTATGCTATTTCTCTAATCTTTTGCATATACTTCGTCCATTCTTTATTTGAAAACAATTTTTCTTAACACTTGGTTTTATTTAATCTTTCCAAAGCAGCACAGCTTTCATAGAAACATTTTCTTTTTTGCCTCAAATTTATTTACTATTTAATGCAAATATGTAATTGTGATAACAAATACAATTGGCATCCAGGTTGCTATAAGTGTAGCCAATTCGTGAGAAGTGAAAAAGACAATGCAGCTATGTTAGTTCAGATTAGCTAGAGAACTAAATCCTTCGACACTCATAGGTGTGTAAGAAAGAGTTTTACATACAAGAGCAGTTGAATGTTGAGAAGACATTCCAGCTCAGTCCAGATCATGTCCATAAGTCCAATATTAGCCCACATGTCTGATAGCAATCTATCAAGTCCTCTTTAGACTCACAAAACACATACAATGATACTGAATGCAGGAAGATCACAGGGCAGTCGGTGGAAAGTCTTGTGGATCCAGTAGCATTGTAAGCATCTCAGTGCTGTCAATGATCTCCACATGGTTCCTTCAGCTCCCAGGGCTCTGGTTCCATCAGGGAAGCTCTATGTGGCTTCTCCTCAGGGATGTCTCACAAGGAGCGAGTGTGTGTCCTGCCTCCAGTGAGCTATTGAACTCCTTAGCTCCTCCAAGTGAGGTAAGCAAGCTACTACCTGATTGACAAGCTAGACTCCACCCCTTCACTGTGAATCCTCAAATTGACACCAGATTATGTAATTCAATTAGCATCCAAATTGTCACAATTGTAGCCAAGTAAGTAAGAAAGGCAACCCAGCCATAAGGGTCGAGGGTACTGGAAAGCAACCTACCTGCTGGAACTTTCGTCACTTACAGAGGAAAGGAAGTGGTCTGATATTCCAGTGAGCTTCTGAGATGTAGCTCTCTGTCATGCACCCACTCTGATCTCCCTTGTGTGGGTTGCCCCAGAGGGAGGGACCAGTGAGCCTGCTCATGGTAAGACACCATTCCCATTCCTAAAGGAGGAACTCTATTGGAAGCCAATCTTTGATAGAGGTTCAAGCTTCAGTGGATGCTGAACTCCTTAAAATAAACCGGCTGCACCCAAAGCCAGACAGAGCAGCTCCAGGAGATTCTCAACAAGGAATTGTAACATTTAGCGGTAATGAGTACAGGAATGTATTCAGTGTAAATGAGCATTCTCCCAGGCTGGAAAGAGCGGGGAGCTAAATCTAAGAAGCAGTCAGGGAAAGCGAATTTTCTCCTAATCGGAAAAGCACAATCCCACTAAAGCAGAGCTGGTGAATGGAGCTGGTGAGGGTAACAGGGTCTCTGTTTTTCTCCTCCTAGACTGCAGGAAAGAAAAGGTGGACACCTCAGAAGCAGGAAGCTATGAAAAAGGAAGCAAAAAATTATGAGGATCATTTAATTTGTTAATTGAAGCCAATAAAGCACAGATGGTTTTTCTGGGCAAGACCCCTGTAACCTGGGGCAGTGGACAAAGTCAAAGGGAGTTATGTTATCAGAAATTTTAAAATAACATAGTTTCTTTAAGATTTTATAAAGGATTAATATTACTCACTAGTAAGTCATTAGTAAGTGTGAGGTCATGTGCTTATGTTAATTTCATGATTGCGATGTAGGGGGAGTCTAGCCTGTTAATCTGGACATAGCCATTGCGTAGCCAATGAGGCCTCCGTGTGGGCATGGCTTTCTCCTGAGACTTCTGGGAAATCTCGTGATATTTCCCTCGTGGAGATGAGAAGCTATCTCCCCAGTTGTTGGGAGTTAGTCTCAGAGACAACGAACTACAGACAAGACAAGATGGCAGTGTCTGAGGAGCTGAAGGAGCCAGAGGAGAAGGCACACAGCCTTACCCTGATGGAACCAGACCTCTGAAGCTGGAGAAGCCACATGGAGATCCCTGCCAGCACTGAGTTACCTCTACCACCACTGGATGCTGTTGATGAACCCTGAGTCCTAGAAGCGAAGAGTCATGGGGAGACACCTGCCAGCGCCAGGATTCTGCACCCACTGACCTGTGACTTTGTGAGTTGCAAGGAGATGTTATCGACTGGTATCAGGCATATGGGCTAATATTGGACTTAGACTTTGAACTGGACTGGGTTGGGATGTTTTTTTAATGTCCCATTTCTCTTCTATATAAACCATACCCTTATATCCTTAAGTGTGTGTATGAATTTGTTTCTCTAGGTTACCCAGACTAACACAGTAAGAAAGAACTCTAATAGTATCTTAAATGAAATAGAGGATAGGACTAGGAAGCAAAGGACATTTATAGAGGTCTAAATACAGGCATGTACAAATGTAAATATATTTTTATATAACAATAGGGAAATAGATCTATGTACATATATTCATATGTTAAATTTTAAGGTAGCATATGGACATTGGGCCCCTACTTAAGGACTACATCAATGCAAGAATATTTTCTTCTAATAACCTGGCATCCCATAATGCTCAGATTTCTTACATGATCACTGAAGACAAAATGGGTACATAAGTAAATATGGTGAAGAAAACTGATGTTGCCTGGATATCAAAAGATATAGCATCTGGGGTCTTAAAAGCTTGAGAATAAACAAGCGAACATCTAGCTGAGAAGCAACCAACCCCATATGAAAGACGCACACCAGTCTATGTGATCATGAGGTGTCGATGGGATCATGTGTTAGTACAGGTATACTACGTAAACAAATCCTTAAACACTCCAATGTGCATAAGAGAGATCTCTTTTAAAAGAAAGAGCCTTATATAAACAGAAATTGCCCATTAAGAAATCATCCCAACCCTGTCCAGATCAAGTCTGTAAGACCAATATGTCTGATACTGATCTATAAAGTCCTCTTCAAACTTGCCAAACACATGGAATGATACCAAATGCAGGAAGATCACAGGGAAGTGATTGGGAAGTCATGTGGATTCAGTGGCATTGTAAGCATCTCAGTGCTGGCAGGGGTCGCCAGCTCAGAGCATTAGCCTAGCTCCATGTCTTGTCAACTGCAATGAGTGAGCCTGTGTTCCATCTCCAATGAGTTTTTTATCTCCTCTGCACCTCCAAATAAGGTCATCAAGCTGCAACCTGATTGACAGTTTGAACTCCACTCCTTCACTATTAATTTTCAAATTGACCTCAGGTTATGTAACTTTCAAAGATCGAATATCAGTCATCAAAGACCCAGAACAAAATATCATATGAGTGTGTATAAGAGGGAGTGCATAGTTGAGACCCAAATCTCATCTATAGGTAATTGGTCATCCCTTTACAAGAAGGGTCGCAAGGATGACCTTTGAGCCAGTCAGTGTGCAGTATAGCACCAAAGAAACCACAACTTTCCTCTAGTTCTTTAATGCTCACACACACACACACACACACACTGTACTGACTCCAATTCTACCTTGCCAATCCAGCAGGACCACAGCATGGACATGAGTACAGATACACAGAAGGAATACAGGACAACTAAAACCCCCTGGACCAATAATATGGATAGTGATATCAAGTGGGAAAGGGCAAGGTGGGGGTAGAAAGGCGGAACTGATCACAATGATCTACATATAACCCCTTCCATGGGGGTGGACAATAGAAAAGTAGGTGAAGGGACACCAAGGTTGATATAAGACATGGACAAAATTACAATAATAATTTATAAATCATCAAGGGTTCATAAGGAAGGATGAGGAAAGGGATGAAATGAGCTGATGCCAAGGGCTCATGTAGAAATAAGATGTTTTGAATATGGTGATGATAACATCTGCAAAAGTGTGTAAATATGGATTGTGACACAATAGATGTATATATGGATTATGATAATCTTTATGAGCTCCCAATAATATGGCTTTTTAAAATTCTTATTCTGATTATGTCTAATCCTCATGTAGTGTCTCATCAATTCACAGTGGGGAATTTGCTACAAAAAGTTGCTGTTTTGTTTTGTTTTCTTACCAAAAACCAAACTCACTGCCCTCAAATCAAGGCTGACTCACAGTGACTCAATGGGACAGGACAGAACTTACCCTACGGGTTTTTGTGACTGTAAATCATTTGCAGGAGTAGAAAGTCTCATCTTTCTCTCTTGGAGCAGGTGGTGGTGGATTCAAACTGAGAACATTGGGGATTACAGCCTAGCCTATTCCACCGCCAGGGATTCTAAAAAGCCATAGAGACAAGGCCCAATTAAATGTGGAACAATGCCACTGCAATGAGAGCTCACTTAGCCTCAGCTGTAGGAATCCTTTGGAAAGGTCACCTATGAGAAAGGGCATCGTGTTGGTCAAGTTGAGGTTCAGTGAAAATGAATGACTCCCCCCCCCCAATAAAATGATTAATTTTTTTTTTAAAAGGGTGGAGGGGAAAGGGGAGGGTTTTTTTTTTGGTTTGTGTTTTTTTTTAAGAGGAGCTTGTATCAAGGGCTCAAGTGGAAAATATTGGGAAATGTATGTGAAAATATGTGTGCAAATGTGCTTGATACAAATGATGTACTGAATGCTGTAGTAACTGTAAGAGCCCCCAATAAATTTTTTTAAAAAAAGAAAAAATGAAAATGAATGAAACCATTAAGGAGACAGATTGATATGCCTGCTCCAGCAGTGGCTCAAGCATAACCTGGGAGGAGGAACAGGAAGAGCAGGAGGAGGGGGAGGACCAAGCCACAGTTTCTGTTATGCATAAGTTTGCCACACGGGCAACACCAGGCTCAGGAGCAGCTCACAGCAATGATAGGAAGGCTAACAAGTCATACTTGAGGTGGTTTAAGAAAACCGACACCTAATATACAGGCAAAATCAACAGCCATCTGAGAACTGTTTTAAGCACTCGCAACTGGGCCAGGGCACGCTGTGCAAAATGGGATTTTACAACTTGATCCGGGATTTTTGTTCATTTGCTTTACATTTGAAAGCTATAAAAAGAAATGAAGAGAGCAAAGAAAAGGTGTTTGGTGGCTGGAGGTGGGGCGAGGGGTGGGGGTGGGTGGGCATGAAGCAAATCACAAATTTTGCTTTTTCTGCTACCGATTATGCTGGAAGGATGAGACCTGGGTTCCAGCCTTGAGCTGTATGCGCTGCAAAGCTGAGGGGGAGGTATCAGTGTCCACGCTTCCCTCACTCCTCAAATTCTCCCAGCCTCCGAGGCAAGGAGATCACGCTAAGGCCTCTGCGGGAAATCATCAACAGCAGCTGCTAATGGGAAACCTAATGACCCTTTATGGGGCTGGTAAGGCAAAGTTGCACAGATATTATTTATAACAGGAGAAAAAGAAAGTGAACTCTAAACTGAAGCAAGAGCTGGCCAGGCCAGGAACTGAGCTCATAAAACAAACTGGGGAGCCTGCCTAGAGAAAGGGGTGGTATCACGGCCCTGACATGTCACTGTGTCTCAGCACCCAGAGCCATCACTGGGGGAAATGGGGCAGTATTTAATATGTGCCAGAAAATGTCCATACCACCTTAAATAAGCAGCAAGGACTGTTGGATGTTTTGCTTCATTTATACACATGAACAAGTTTTGATAGGTCCTGGAGATTAGGAGGAAAAGGTGGAACAAAATTAAAGATCAAAAAAGAGGCCAGGCTTAGAAGAGACCAGACAAGAATCATTCATTGGACTCCCAGGATTGGAACCCTGACTGACCCTTCAGATGTATCACTGAGTTTTAGACAAATAATGTTGTTGTTCTTCTTAGGGACCATTGGATTGGTTCTGAGTATCGTGATTCTGTTTACAACAGAACTAAACAACACCCTGTCCTTCTCCATCCTAACAATTGTTCTTATGCTTGAAGCGATTATTGCAGCCACTGTGTTAATCCATCTCATCCAGACACATCCTCTTTTTCACAGCCCCTTTATTTTCCCAAGCATCATGTCCTTCTCTACAGACTGGTCTCTCCTGACAACACGTCCCAAGTACCTGAGATGAAGGCTTACCATCTTTGCCCCTAAGGAGCACTCTGGATGTACTTCTCCCAAGATGGAGCTAGTCTTTGGACAGTCCAAATTGCTGTCAGTATTCTTTGCCACCAACATAGTACAAATTAATTGATTTCGTTTGCATTTCCTGATTCAATATCCAACTTTCCAATGCATATGAGTTGATTGAAAAGACATGACTTGCACATTGACATGAAAAAAAAATTATAAGAACCACATGATAGTATCAATAGATGCTGAAAAAGCATTCGAGAACATCCCGTGCCAATTCCTGTTTAAAACACACAAGGAAATAGGAATGGAAGGGAAATTCCCCAATAGAAAACAGGCTGTATATGAAAAACCAACAGCCAACATGGTAGTTAATGGAGAAAAGACTAAAAAAATCCAACTGAAAAAGGAGACCAGACAAAGATGCCCATGGCCCATCTTTTACTAACACCTGACATCGCACTGGAGGTCTTAGCTAGCAGCATAAGTCAAAGAAGAAGGAAGTGAAACTACTGCTATTCACAGATGATATGATTTTATGTATGGAAAATTCCAAAAGCCCCACAGGGGAGTACTGGACGCAATAGAGGAATATGGCAGCATGGCAGGATACAAGATCAACAAACAGAAGTCTATCAGACTGCTATACACATCAGTCAAAACCACAATGAGAAGATCATAATAGCCAAGCACAAATTGAAGTATCTAGAGATATACCTGACTAAAAAAAAAAACCAAAAGATTTGTATGAGGAAAGCTACAGAACACTATTACAAGAAACCAAGAGTGACCTTGTCTTAGTCAGGGTAAACTAGAGAAACAAACTCATAGACATGCATATGGATATAAGGGTATGGTTTATCTATAAGAGGAATGGGACAGTAAGAAAACATCCCAACCCAGTCCAGCTCAGTCATAAGTCCAATATTAGCCCACATGCTGGATACCAATCTATAAAGTCTCCTTCTGACTAACAAAGCCACAGGCCAGCGGGTGCAGAGTCAAGGTACTGGCAGGGGTCTCCCCATGGCTCCTCGCTTCCAGGGCTCAGGATCCATCAACAGCATCCAGTGATGGTTGAGGCAACTCAGCGTTGGCAGGGCTCTCCACATGGCTTCGCCAGCTTCAGAAGTCTGGTTCCCTCAGGATAAGTCCATGTGGTTTCTCCTCCAGCTCCTTCAGCTCCTCAGACTTATCTGTAATTCTTGTTTTATCCATAATTCATCATCTCTTAGACTAATCCCAACAACTCGGAAGATGGATTCTCATCACCATGAGGGAAATATCATGAGATTTTTCTCCGGAGAAAGCCATGCCCACATGGAGGACTCGTTGGCTACTCAATGGCTATCTCCAGATTAGCAGGCTAGACTCCACCTCTACATCTCAATCATGAAATTAACATAAGCACATGACTGCCACGGGCCTCAACAAATGGAATAATATCCCATGCTAATGAATTGGAAGATTCAATGTAGTAAAGATGTCAGTTCTGCCCAAGGCACTATATAAGCTTAATGTAATGTTGATACAAGTTCCATCATCTTTCTTCAAAGAATTGGAAAAACTAACCAACTTCCTATGGAGAGGAAAGAGGCCCAGAATTAGCATGGAACTCCTCCAAAAGAAGGATAGGGACAGGGGGAGGGTGCTGTCTGCTTTACCTAAATTTAGCACATATTATACTGCCACGGTGGCAAAAATCACATTGTACTAGTATAATGACAATTACTCAGACCATTGAAAACTAACTGAAAATTCACAAATAAAATCATGAGCACACAGACAACTAATCTTTGATAAGGGCTTCAAAATATCCATTGGGAAGCAGATGCCCCCTTCAACAAGTGGTGCTTGACAAATGGATATTGACCTGTAGAAAAATGAAGCAAGACCCTTATCTCATTCCATGCACAAGAATAAACTCAACATGAATCACACCTTGAGGTAAAACATCAAACTATTAGGGCCATAAATGAGGGAATTGGGACAAACCTGAGAACCTTGGCACAGGAAACACATAAGCTATGAGACATAGGGACGGACACAAATACAGATGTGTCAACTTGAAAAGTGGGATGTACTGAAAATAAAACACCTGTGCACATCAAAAAAATTCACCAAGAGAATAATAAGAGAACCCACAGACTGGAAAGAACATCTTTAGCAATGATACATCAGATAGGCCTTATTATTAAATATACAATACTCTGCTAGCTTCACAAAAGAAAAAAACTAATTGCCCACTGAGGAGGTGGGCAAAGGATCTGATCAGAGATTCCACAAAGGCAGAAATCCGAATGGCCAATAAACATGAGAAAATGTTCCCCATCATTAGCCTTAAGAGAAATGCAAATTAAAACAACAATGAGATACCACTTAACACCATCAAAGACAGCCAAATTCCAAATATCATAAAGTAACAAGTGTTTGAGGGTCTGTGGTGAAATAGGAACTCTCATCCACTACTGGTAGACCTGTACCAGCATTATGGAAATCGAGTTTGTGATATCTAAAACAAATGGAAATTGAGCTACCACATTGAGCTACCACAATTCCACAAATGGAATTGAGCTACCAGTAGTCCCCCCACTGGACATATACGCAGAAGAGGGAAGAAACTACCAATGACCAAATATCTGCTCCAGTGTTCATCACAGCACAATTCACAATTGCAAGGAGTTGGAAACAACCCAAATTTTTATATAGATGAGTGGATTAAAAAATTGTGGTACATATATACAATGGAGTATATGTTCCTTTAGAACAGTGAAGAATTCATGAAGCATTTCACTGCATGGGAAGAACTGAAGGAAATTATGCTAAGCAAAGTAAGAAAGCTCAAAAGGACAAGTATAACATGAGTCTGCTGAGGTAAGCTTAAAAATGCAAAAGGGGCATATTGAAAAAGCTACTATACACAAACATTCCTGGGGTGAGGACCCGCTAGTATGGCAGGGGACAGACCAAATTCAGGGATATATATCATATATATCATATCATAAAAATGAGGGGCGGGGGGAAAGACATGGGTAGTGGGGTAACGGGGCACTAACCCACTCAAGGGGAGGATGGTGGTTATATCTCCATGGTGAAAGAGGGACCATACTTCAAACTGCTGCTCCAAGATATGAACAGAACCAACTGATATGAAGCAGGGAACCAATAGAGAGGTCTGAGGGTGCGTTCCCAATCCCAACTATGTGGACAGCCCCACCCTGCCCTGCAGAATAATTCACTTCAGAGGATATCACTGAAGCTATAGCTTCGGGAGAGGGGCATCTCTTATTAGAGCACAGAGGAGAAACAAAGAAGGATCGAGCGTGAGGGGAACACTTCTTAGCCTACCAAATCCTGAGAACAATTGTCCTGCTCACAGCAGACAATGCACAGAGCAGGCCATAGATCCAGCCCCATCACAAGACACAACATCCCTCACTGAGCTATAGTGCTACAGGGTACAACCCTGGAGACATAGTGTGGGAATTGTGTCCACTCTGCCCCCATCACATTGGGGAGAAACACCAAGGGCATGCAGCAGAGTAGCCAGGGGACCAAGGTAATGAAATCCTTGGGGAATACCAAAAATAGACTTTGGAGACAGAGTGTGTTACCCCACCAGACTTGACTGGAAAACACTGCTAAATGGCAAAAAACAGACCTGAAACTATCTATAGGCTTTTCCATTTTTGTCATTGGCTTTCTTTGTGTTGTCATTACTGTATATTCTCAAGTATAAGCTGACTCAAATATGAGCTGAGGCACCTAACTTTACAACCAGAAAAAACTGCATCAAAATGTGCTGAAAAAGCTGAGCCCTGGTGGCACAGTGGTTGTGTGTGGGACTGTGGCCCACAGAGTTGGCAGTTCAAATCCAACAGCAGCTCTCCAGGAGCAAGGCTGGGCTTCCTACTCCCACCAGGGCAGTAATGCCAAAAAAAAAGTGCTGAAAAACTCAGTAGTTTGTTTTTGTTGTTTGTTGGTTTTGACATTGTTTTGTTGGTTTTGTCTTCCTTTGTAGTTTTGTTTGGTTTTTCCTGCTTTTTTGCTTATTAATGTCCCTGCCTCTGCATGTCTATATAGATAAGATAGGATAAACAATTCAGAGAAAAAAACAATGGAACCAATGGTTCCAGGGGATAGGGGAGAAAGGGAGAACGGAGAAGGAATGGGGGTGGAAGGCAACAAACTAGAACAAAGGAAAAACAAATGAACTAAAATTAATGGAGAGAAGGCCATAGGGTGCCTATTGTGGCTTAATTAAGGGCAATGTAACCTGGAGGAATTACTAAACATGAATGAAGGCTGACCATGATGGTGGGACAAGAGGAAAGTAAAAGGAAATAGAGGAAAGAACCAGGAGGCAAAGGCCATTTATAGAGGTCTAAATACAGGCATGTACATATGTAAATATATTTGTTTATAATGAGAGGGAACTAGATCTATGTGCTTATGTCAATATGTTAAGAATTAAGGTAGCAGATAGACATTGGACTGCAACTCAAGTACTCCCTCAACAAAAGAACACTTTGTTCTAATAATCTGGCATTCTGTGATGCTCACTTCCTTGACACAACCACTGAAGACAAAATGGTGCTTAAGTAAATGTGTTGAAGAAAGCAGATGGTGCCCAGCTATCAATAGTTATAGGGGTATTAAAGACTTAAAGATAAAGCAAGTGGCCATTTAGCTAAGAAGCAAAGAAGCCCACATGGAAGAAACACACCAGCCTGTGTGATCATGAGGTGTCCATCGGAGCAGGTAACAGCCCTCAAGAACCAAAATTTATATCATTGTGAAGGAGGGAGAGTGTAAACTGGGGACCCAAAGTTCATCAATGGGCAAATGGACATCTCCTAACAGAAGAGTCGCAGGGGGATGATGAGCCAGTCAGGGTGCAGTGTAGCAACAATGAAAGATACAACTTTCCTCTGGTTCTTTAATATTTCCTCCCCCAACTATCATGATCCCAATTCTACCTTACAAATCCGGTTAGACCAGAGGATGCACACTGGGAAAAAGATGAGATCCTCAGCCCCATAAAGATTTAGAGCTGCAGAAACCCAAAGGGGCAATTTTACTTCGTCCTACAGGATCACTGAGGCAGATGGAATGCAATGGCAGTGGTGTGGGGTGCTTTACTAGAGAACTCAGAAATTAATGTTATCCTTGGGAATTTTGTCCCTCCTGCTTCTTCTTGTTCTTTGCCTACTTCAAAGTTCTGAAGCTGCTTCTTCCCTGATATGGATACTTGACAATGCAGTGGAGTGGCCATGGGTTTCAGGAAGCCACATGTAAAAGATGAATCCTCTGCCAAGAAAGTCATTTTAGTTAAAGCAAGGTAATTTTAAACGTTTCAATTTTAGGATGAAAAGCTATAATGTGGGTTAGAATATTAAACATACATGGAGTTTTAAGACAACCAGTGTATACAACTATTTGACCAATTATTCTAGACTCTATCCCCGGGTCTCCCAAGAATAGTGCACATTTATTCTCCTCCGCCATCAGGAGTACTTCACTGGCATGTTGGGAAGGCTTTAACATTGTACTTTTAAAATATATGCCATCCAATGAAGTATGCAACTTTCCTCTAGTTCTTAAATGCGTCCTCCCACCCACTATCATGATCCCATTTCCACCTTACAAATCCAGCTAGGGAATGTACACTGGTACAGATAGCCAGAAACATAGGGTAATTCAGGAGAGATGATCTTTTCAGGACCAGTGATGAGAAGGATGATACCAGAAGGGTGGAGAGAAGGTGGAATAGAAAGGAGAAACCAATTGCAGGGATCTACATATAACCTGTGGGTGAAGGGACACATCAGACAGTGTACGATCTGACAAAATAATGATAATTTGTAAATTGCTAAGAATTCGTGGGGGAGGGGAAGAAGGGAGGAGTAGGAAATATGGGGTGCTGGTACAGGAGGCCTAAGTGGAAGGAAGATGTTTCAAGGATGATGATGGCAAAAATGTGCAAATGTGGACTGCATACAATTGATGTGTGTATTGATCATGATGAGTTGAATGAGCCCCAATAAAATGATTAAAAAACATAGATATGCCATCAAGTCAATTCCAAGTAATTGGAGTTGTGTGTCAGAGTATAACTTTGCTCAATAGGGTTCTCAATGGCTGTTGTTAGTTTGTTTGCTTGTTTGTTTGTTTGTTTGTTTGTTTTGGAAGTAGATAGCTAGGCCTTTCTTTGAGGCACCCATACATAGACTTGAACCTCCAATCATTTTGCTATCGCTCAATGCCTTATTCATTCACAAAGCCGGGAACCAAAAGATTGAATACATTTGCCTGAAGCGCCTATGGGTTAAGGTACAATATACAAATCAATGAGAGGGTGGCTTTTCGCGTTGTCTTCATTTAACAATAATTAAGTAATCATTTAACAATAATTGTCAGTAGCCCCTCAATGTCAACCCTGCTTATTATTTGGATTTAATCAGACCTTATCATTTGATGAAAATAAGTGGGCTATTTCTCATTTGTTGTAACTGGTACATGTAACTCCACCATGGGAGACCTTTTATAAGGACAGACACTGGGGCTCAGGTTTTAGATTAGAGCTTCTATCTCCAAGGCATCCACGGAACAAATCAGGTCCTCAGTGGTAGGTAAGTGAGGGAGAACAGACAAGAAACAAGAATGAAACAAATTGTTAAAATTGGGATTCAAGAGAGAAATTTGTAAAGAAAAAAAAAACGTACAGGCAAAGTCTAAGAAAAGAGGGGATTCCTACCCTCTCCCAAAAGAATGAGAAAGTAGGGACCTAAGAATGAATGACAACCATCTAAATCAAGATTGTAAGCTCAAGGAAAAATTCTCAGTATTTTTATAGCAATCCCTGACATATTTACACATTTATAACATCCAAAGTGTCTATTGTTCAGTCTGCCTGCTGTCCTCTAGGTGAGAAGCAGAACTGTGCTCCTTAGAACTTTAACAAAAAATGGTAATAAAATTCCCCCTAGAGCTGGCCCTGTCTCCCAGCTTTTCCTTCCTCCTAACCAAGTTTCAGCCTTTGGAATTGGCACGTGGGGGTGTTTTTTCATTTCACTTTTGCTGTCGGCACTGGCACGCCACACTGCATTTTTTGGGCTTCTTGTTTCTGCTGTGTTCCATTGAGTGCAGATGGCAGCATGGATAAGTGAGGTGTCCCTTGGGTTTGTCAATATTTGGAAGAAATGCATTTTTTCTCCCTTGTGTCAGAACCAAATAAAATATAAAACCCCTGACTGTCCTTTGTACTAACTGTTCAAAGCAACAAAATAAACACACCCACCCCCCAGAATGTCACAAAGACCCACAAGCACTGCACGTGGAACCACAGCCCAGTAGAGCCAGTGAGAAATGTAGCAGCAGTCCCTAAGCCACTCTTCCAAAGAAGGAAGGAGGTGCAGAGGAGGAAGCTGACCTCAATGCCACACAGCCAATGAATCTCAATCTCCTCGTTCCTGGTTCAGGGAGTCCTAGTCCCAGCTCCAAGCCTAATGGTTTAGCACTTGGCTGCTGACCAAAGGGTCTTCAGTTTGAACCTACCAGTGGGCTCACAAGAGAAAACAGCTGGTCATCTGCTTCTGTAAAGATCACAGTCTTGGAAACCATGCTGGGCAGTTCTACCAAACTCCATAAGGTCACTATGAGTCTAAGTCAATTAGCAAGAGACACATATAAACACCGCAGAATATAGTGGGGATGAGAGCTACTGTTGCCAACCATCAAATGGCAGAGGCGGTAAAAAACCAAGAAATTTAATGAGAAGGGATTGAAGACTTTATGAGTGTAAAGTCTGATGCTTATACAAGAGGCAGAAAATTAAGGGACAATTGACCATTGGCTCAGGAAGGGGAGCCATGGAGGCAGAAAGCAAGAACAAAGGGGTCTAAGCAAGACTGCCTAGGTAGCCTAGACTATTCATGTCATTGAGAGCCCTGGTCCTGAGAAAAGATTATCTTACCTCTGTGCCCGGAGGTTCCTAGACAAGTACATGGTCCCTGGTCTGAGTGAGGGGGGAAATCCAACTACCACTCTCTCCACAACAAGCCACTGGCCATTGAGATTAATCCAGGCTCATGACAAGCTCATGTCTGTCGGAATAGGTCTGTGCTCCTCAAGGTTTCAATGTCTGAGCTTTCATAAACAGATAGGGCTTTCTTTTGGGGATCCTTTCGGCAGAATCAAGCCTCCAACCTTTTTGTTATCAGCCACACCACACTTTGGACTACAATGCATTCTAGAAAGGTCATTCAAGCTTTTTTGACCCACTGTCACTGAGTTGATTCTGACTCTGACTGCATCTATGCTGTTTCCAAGACAGTCAATCTTTATGGGAGCAGACAGCCTCCTATTTCTCTGATGGAGTAGCTGGTGGGTTTGAACCACTGACTGGCCTTGCCATTAGCAGCCATATGCAGCTTGATGAGCTTTATGTTTAATATAGAACTAATTACCTCTTCCCTAAAAAAATGAAAAGAGACATGTGAGCATATATATATATATATATATATATATATATATGTCATAAAGGGTAGGGAGAAGTAATACACTTCTATCCTCAATGTCACTACTATTTTATGGGCAACAACAACAAAACCCAGGTCATTAGGAAATCTCTTAAGTCCCTGGATTGAAAATGGAGAAAACATCTAAATGGTTTTGTAAAATAAGAAAATGCCTTGGAAACATAAAGCTGTTTTTCCACAGCAGCTGAGTGTCATTCAGTAAATCACTTAACTTCTCTGCACTTCAGTTTTCTAGTGCATTGCATAGTATAACGTTGGATGGCAATAACAACAAAAATATTAAAAGTAATATAATAATAAGACACAGATTCTAATTAACCTGTCCCTAAAAACCTATCAGTCTCTGGGTCAGAGCAACAATCTTTCTTCTGTTCATTAATTCATTATACTACCTATTGACAATCTAATTGCTTCTTGACTTACCTGATTGCACCTTTATCCTGGAAAATTCTTCCTCTCTCCTTTCTGGACATCCAGATATCTAAAGCCAAACTCCATGCTACGGTCTAATCTTCAAGCCAAGAATAGAAATGTGATAACAAAAGCAGTAGAAAAGAAAAAAATATTTTGGCAAAACCATCCGTTTAAAAATTAACTAGCAAACCAGGGAATCTCATGTGCAATATATGATTTGGAAAAATTCTTAAAATAAGCTTGAAGCTAATTACCTTTAATTTGTGTTTCTTAATACATTTGGAAGAAATTAAATCTTCAGTGAGTCAAAGAAACAAAGATGAAAAACAGCAAAGGTATATTGGGTGAAAATGATAGAAGCCACAATTATCCTATCTGGATCAAAAATACCGAACAAAGAAAAAAATACTCATTGTTCTGCCAGCTTGAAGTTATTCCCAGCTTGTTTAAAATGGGACAAGTCTCCCTGAAGTCTTGTAAAACTCACTGAATTGGAGTAAAGTAGTGTAAGCAGCAGCTTCAGCTTCAAAGATACCGTGTAAAATATACATATTAACAAGCAGGACGTTCTTTTCTTTTCTTTTCTTTTTTTGGTCTCTGCCTTATTCCCACTTGCTGTTGCTTTGCACTTTTCTGAACTGGCCCTGTTTTTGTAGAGCACCGTCAAGTCAAATTTACATTCGCCTTCACCCGTCACCACCTCTGAACCCAGAGGCCTCTGTCACTGCCAGGGGAGCCCCCTAGGCTCCTCCAAGAGGGGATGAACTTCTTGAGCCAACAAATCTGACACAACTGCTTACCTCTCTTTCTCTAAGACAGAACCTGGCAAATAGTGCCCAGGTTAAACTACTGGAGCTCAAAAAAAGCAAATAAACCAAAAAGGTATGTGTGTGGCTATGCATCGCAGTTCTTTGGTCTGTGATTTCCTACTTAATCATTTGATTAAACCAGGGACGAGTAGAGCCTTGCATCTGAAATAAGATGAGATGTGAGAATTCAGCTTTATGGCTCCAGACACAGTTTCAAAATGTGGACATTTTAAATGGGCAATCACTAGAGAAGATACTGAGGAGTCCTCATGGCCTGACCACGGAGCCTTGCTGGTGTGGTGGATTATGCAGTGAGGTGCTCACTGGAAGGTCAGCAGTTCAAACTCACCAGCTGACTGCTCAAGAGGAGAAAGAAGAGGCTGCCTGCTCCCAGGAAGAATTAAAGTCTGAATAGTGCTCATGGTGGGATAATGGGGAGGAGCAACCTCACATTGGGAAGGGATGACAAACAATGATTGCAGGGAACCTATGAGGAGAATAAACTCGATTTTCTGTACCGGGGTATATACTACAAATACATTTCTCCCCAACCCTCAGTGAACCACTCTATGGTCTGAACTCAATGACCACCTTAGAGGCTGTCCTTACCAGTAACATAGCATCCCCCAAGGACAACACCAGAAGGATTCAATGTGGAAACCCAATTGAACGAACGGAGGCCTGCCTCAAAATTACCCATTCCCTTGGGTTTGGGACTGAGCTACTCTGATGGGAGAAGAAACAAAGCTGGTCACCTCAAGACTGTGGAAATGGTGGTCACTGGAACCTGAATGGGACCCTGACTTTGTATGACTCCAATGAAAGGGGATCTAGAACCACTATGTAGTTGGTACCCCAATGTTCCCCTTACATTAATCTGAAAAATTCCAATCTAATACGTAAGGATCTGCACTTGTCAGAAATGATACAGGAAAATTTCCCATAGCAACAAGCCCTATGCTCAGTGTAAAATGGGCTCAAATAATTAAGAAAGAAATCTGTACAGGGGCTGAGCCCCGGTGGCATCGTGGTGGAGTGCAAGACTGCGGTCCACTGACCTGGTGGTTCAAATCCAGCAGCAGCTCTCCAGGAGCAAGGCTGGGCCTCCCCCTCCCACCAGGGGTCAGTGATGTCCACAAAAAAAAAATCTGTACAAAGCAGAAATTCATGGATCGTAGTTCACCGTTGAACTGTACTTGCATGAACTCCTCATATCAACGATACCTTAAATTCTGTCATTGGATAAATTATTGACATTATTGATGCAATTGCCTTATACCCCAGGGGATGGTTGACAATATTTTTCTTTTTTGTTATTTTGGGAGGGGTTTTTGGGAGAGGGATGGGATTGTTTGTTTGTTTGTTATTGTTATTCTTTGGTATTTGTCATATTATGACCGACAAAGTAAACTAGAGTCCTTCATAACTCAGAGACAAGAAATGAGTTCTGGACTCCCACTTAATTCCAGCCCCAATCAAAGAACAGATAGCCCTTATACCATGGCCCTGCTCGATACTTACTTTCATTAAGAGATTACTGAAGGATTACTGAAGATTGCTGAAGATTACCTTGCTCCAGCAAAGTGTGGTGAAGATAGCCAATGACATTTGGCTATCAATAGGATTTCAAAGGCTTGTATTCAAGCAAGCAGCTTTCTAAGTGTCAACTAAGTCCATGGAAGAAGCACACCACTTTGTGTGCTCCGAAGATGACACTGACAAACTCCAAATACAATGAAGGGGAAAGTATCAGAGTTTAACTAGTGAACACCCAGTTTAATATGGAAGATGAAGGGAATCCAACTAGACACTGTGGAACACCTAGTCAGATGAAGCTTCAAGGAGATTCCCTCTAGTCATGGACATGGGACACGAACAGTTTTCCTATAAGGCAGAGATTATTGTAAACTCAATTATGATGAATTGATCCATGATAGCATATGATATGTAGTCAGTTGACCTTCCTCTTGACCCAACCTGAATTTACTATAAGCTCAAGCATTTCTCACTTGTTCCATGAGAGAACTTTTGTCTGTGGTTATTAAAATATTGATGACATTCTTTTGTTTATGACTTTTCATTACTTTATCTTTCTTATTATTCTTTTCTCCTTGCCATTTTATTTTGTTTTGGCTTTTTCTTGTTTCTGCTTGGTTTTCCAGTTTGTGCAGCACAGAAAGATTGGATGCATAGAGACAATAATTGATACAATGGTTCATCGGGGACATAATGGGTGGGAAGAGATGGGTGAAAGGATTTGGAAACCAATGACTGTGGGAAGAAGAAGGGAGCATTAGGTCTGATTGTGATGATGTATATGTCACTTTCCTTAAAAGCAATTTAACCATAAATGGGCATGATATATGAATACTATATCAAGAAACTACTTTTAAAAAAAGAAAAAGAAGAAACCAAGCTTAACCTATGGTTAACATGGGAGAAGGAGAAAGAGTTGTTGAAGAGGCATTGACTTTTTGTTAATAAAGGAGGAGTAATTTTTAAAACAGTATCAATACTGTTTGCACAGCACAAAGAATATAATCAATGGAACAGAATTATGTATATAGAAGCTGTTAAATTGAAGAATGGTTTGTTGCATTTTTTGCCACAATTAGAAAAAAATAATTACATGAATAACCATGAGAATAAGGAAGAAGAAAATGTTCTAGAATTGGTTGTGGTGATAATTATACAACTCTTCTTGCTATGAGTGAATTATTGAATTGTATGACATGTGGATGAAGTGCCAGTAAAGCTGTTAAAGAGAAAAAAAATAACTAAAATCTTAGAATTCCAAGTGAGCCATTCTCTTCTGTTTGGTGGGGTCCAAACGAGTCAGAATTGTCTCAGTGGTAGTGGCTAGTGAATGGTGACACAATCCACATGGCTGCCCACCCAAAGGAAGGCAGTTCCAACCCACCCCATGGCTCCATGAAGGGGGAAAAATTCACTGCCCTGGAGTCACTTCTGACGCAGAGCAACCCTGCAGGACCGAGTAGACCCTGCTCAGCCCACCTCGCAGCCCTCTTTGCCGCCCTGATAGGGTGACTCTTGAGAGAGGACCTGTCAAAGAGCCTGCAACTGTCACCGAGCTCATTCCCACTTGTGGCAAGTCTATCAGATGGAGTGGAACAACTCCCTTGAGCTTCTGAGGCTGTACAACTTTATGGGAAGAGACCGCCTCAGCTCTCTCACCAGGGCTCCTGGAGAAACATCTCGCAATTTCAAATGAAGGAATTGAACCAGAGAATCAAATGAGCAGCCTTGGAAGCCCTTCAAAGTTCTGCTCAGTTATCTAAAGTCACTATGAGTCAAAGCTGACTTGAGGGCACCTAATAAAAATGGCAGCCTGTGGTCCGCATGGTCAACAATTCAAAACCAGCAGCAGCAGCAGGGTCATAGGAGAGTGACTGGGTTTTCTACTCCCATAAACAGCTACAGTCTTGGAAGCCCGCAGGGGGCGCTATGAGTCAGCATTGACGTGATAGCAGTAGGGTTTTGAGACTGACAACCTAGATGTGCACGGGGATTCCACTCAGCCCCTTCTCCACCCGATGCCCTCCTTTGCATGGCTCGAGCCCTGGATGGCTGTGAATTAAGAGTCTGGAGATGGGTTCTCTGTGGATTTCAGCTTCTCTTTCTTTACACCTGTAGGCCACAAAGTATGTCTCTCGGTAAGTAGAGGAGCCCTCCAGGGGTGACTTCTGGCTTAATCCTGTAGCATTCAATTTAGCAGTCACTTATAGAGAATCTCCTAGAGGCCTTGACTTGTGCCGAGTCCTGTATCTCTAAGACCCAGCACCTGCCTGGTACAGAGTAGGCACTTGATAAGTAAAATGGTGTGAGACTTTTCCAGGGCTGTCAAAAAAGGAGTAGATATTAGGATTAACATGAACACATAGCAGTATTAAAAAAAAGAAGAAAATAGATTTTAATCTGCTTGCCAATCTACAGCTTATGAGACATAGAAATTTGCAAGTCGAACGGATTTTTTTTTTAAAAATCTAATTTGAAAAAAAAATTTTTAAATAAATAATCTAATTTGACCACAAAACCAAGGCCTAATGGGAACTAACAAGGAAATATGATTGGAGGCAATGAAAGCCTGAAAACGAAGGGGTTAAAAATCACAACATAAAACCCAAACTCAATGCCACTGAGTCTATTCCGACACACAGAGACCCTATAAGACAGAGCTAGACTTCCTCTCTGGGTTCCTGAGACTGTTCATCTTTTCAGGAGCCGAAAGGTTCATCTTTATCTCATGGAGCAGCTAGTGGTCTCAAACTGTTGACCTTGACATGAGCAACCTAATGCAAAACGCATTGTACCACTGAGGTACCTGTGATTGATGGATTAGAACCTAGAAAATAAACAACGCCACCAGCCTGGGGTAGGGGCTCTGTTACACTCCCAAAAGTGGGCAGCAAAAGTGAAAGCAGGTGGCTTGGGCACGTGAAAGTTTGGATTTGGCCACCAGCATACAGATAAGTGTCAGCACCAGAGGAACCCAGTGCCACCTCGTAATGGGTACCCGGCATCCAGGACTCAGAGATAGGACTCCAGAAACCAGGCGAGCACTCGTGGCCTTGGCCAGGGTAAGTAGTTAAGTGTCCATCGTACAACTACTGAAGAAAGTCTGGTCTGCTTAAATACTCCTTGTAAGAAATAGCTGATTCTTGAGGCTGGAGTGGGACTGAGCCACAACAACAATATCAATAACAAATAATCACATGGCACCTACGGGGCCAGGCATCGTGAAATACATTAACACATGTAACCCTTTCACCCACTCTGTGAGGTGGGCAAGGTTATTATCACCTGCACTGGACTGGATTGATGAGTAAACTAGGGGGCAGCACACTTCCATGCTTGCCCAACATCACAGAGCGAATAGAATCTGTGCTCTGAACACCAGTCTATCAGAACCCATGAAAGGAGCTCTGATGGCACAGCGGTTAAGCACTCCACTGCTGTCTACTTGAACCCAGCAGCCACTCTGCAGTAGAAAGATGTGAAAGCAATCGGGGTCTGCTTCTATAAAGATTACAGACTTGAACACCCTCCAGGGCAGTCCTACACTGTCTTATAGGGTCTCTGTGAGTCAGACTTCACTCCACATTAGAGGGTTTTATGGGAATTCAAGAGAGAGAGAGAGTCAGGGAGCCACACGCTCAATCTAAGCAGAATCAACGAAACCAATTAGGCATGGGGAGAACTCCTGTAGGAGATCTGACTTTGAAAGGTGCAGGATTAGAAGGCGAATCACATAAGCAGAGACTACATGACCCTGTAAGAATAATTCAACAAGGCAAAAGTCCCAGGGGCCCAAGGTTTGCTCATATAGTGAATTTAAACCTTGCACACAAAACGCCGATGTGTGGAAATGTTCTTTATCACCCCCTCCACTTGCCTGCACCTGTAAATTCCCCAAATAATCACCTCTAATTTTAAACATCTTTTCTGCGGGGGGCACTCGCCAAGGCATTCTCCCTTTTCTTGTTCTCCAGCCCTTCTCCCTACAGGTGACCTCATCCTAAGGGGAAAGTCCTTTGACTCTGAGAAGTCCTTTCCCACATGCTTCTTTAGCAGATGCATCTTATAAGTTAAAGATTCCTGCATTCTGCCGACTTAAACCTTGAGCTGCTAATGCAATATCAGTGGTTCAATTCCACCAGCAGCTCTGCGGGAGAAAGATGAGGCAGTAGGTTTCCATAACAATTTTAAGGGTCAGACACCTGCAAAGCCTGTCCTATTCTGCTCTGTAGGAACCCTGCGAGATGGAATCAACTCGACGGCAGCTGTCTTGGTGTTTGCTGTGGCACAAATGGTTTGCACCTGTCTACTCTCTGAATATGGGAGGTTTTGTTTTGTTTCTTTTTTGGCATCACTGCCCTGGTGGGAATAGGAAGCCCAGTGTGTTTAGCCTGGGTAGACAAGAGGAACAAATTTCAAAGACACGCATAGGGATATAAGGAAAAGGCTTATACACAAGAGGAACAGGATATTGAGAAACCATCCCAGCCCAGTGCAGTTCAAAGTCATAAGTCTGATATTAACCCATATGCCCGAAATCAGTCTATAAAGTCTCCTTCTGACTCACAAAGTCACAGGTAAGAGGGTGCAGAGTCCCAGCGCTGACAGGGGTCCCCACATGCCTCCTCGCTTCCAGGGTGCAGGGTCCATCAACAGCACCCCGTGGTGGCAGAAGCAACTCATCGCTGGCAGAGGTCTCCATGAGAGCTTCAGAGATCTGGCTCCATCAGGGCAAAGCCGTGTGGTCTCTCCACTGGTTCTTCCAGCTTCTCGGACGCTGCCATTTTGTCTTATCCATGATTCATCATCTCTGAGACTAACTCCCAACAACTGGGGAAGATAGCTTCTCATCTTCATGAGGGGAAATATCGCGAGATTTCCCAAAAGTCTCAGGAGAAAGCATGCCCACATAAAGGCCTTTTTGGCTGCTCAATGGCTATCTCCAGATTAACAGGCTAGACTCCACCACTACATTTCAATCATAAAATTAACATAATCACATGACTGCCACACGCAGCCTTGCTCCTGGAGAGCTGCTGCTGGATTTGAGAAGATTGGAGGTTTGAAGCTCCCCAGCAGCGCACTGGAGAAAGGCCTGGCAATCAGAGCTCTTAAAGCTTACAGCCAGGAAAGCCCTGTAGAAATCTCTACTCTGTAGCACATGGAGTCAACTTGAGTTGGAACAGATTCGACAGGGATGGATTTGGTTTGATCCTGTCAGTAAATCTTACGTAAAATTAAATAAACTAAAATTTCAGTTGCTCAGCCTCGATTTCCTGACAGCTGCTTTCATGGATATTGATTAGAGATCTCCAAAGTTAATACAAATACATGCCTAAAAAACTTCAATATTTTCTCCTTTTACCCTGCTATTGCTTATTGGTTCTGTTATAAGGCTTGGCTTTCTTTATATTGAGGTGTAATCCACACTGAAGTTTGTCGTCTTTGGCTTTCATTAGTAAATGCTTCAAGTACATTTCATTTTTGATAAGCAAGATTGGTCCACTGAATTATCACAGGTTATTTATTGGTGAGTTTCTCTAGAATCTGGTACCATATCTTCTTCATACAGCCCATATCTTCAGAGATTTTACTCAATATACAGATTGAGTAAGTATGATAAAGGGATATAAGCCTGACACACATCTTTCCTGATTGTAAACCACACAGTATACCCTTAGATTGTTTGAACTACTGCCTCTTGGTTTATGCCCAGGTTCCATATGAAGATGTTATGGAATTTCCATTTGTCTTGGACTAGCTACAGTTCATTATGATTCACACAGTCAAATGCCTTGCATAGTCAATGAACAGATAATCAACATTCTGGTATTCTCTTCTTTCAGCCAAGAGCCATCTAACATCAGCAATAAGACCCTCCATTCCATATTTTCTTCAGAATCCTTTGTGAATTTCTGGCTTCCTGTCAATGTAATGTAGTGCTGCAACAATCTTCTTTTATCTTGAAAAGGTTTTCTTGAGTGTAGAATATTAATTATATTATTTGATAATTTTTTTCATTCTATTGCAATCACTTTTCTTTGGAATGGGCATGGATCTCTTCCCATCTGTCAGACAGGTAGCTGTCTTCCAAATTTCTTGGCACAAATAAATGGCCACCTCTAGTGCTGCATCCGCTGCTTAAATATTCTAAATGATATTCCATCAATTCCTAGGGCTGTACTTTTTGTCAATGCCTACCATGAATCTTGGACATCTTTCTCAGCATCATCCATTCTTGATCATAAGGTAAATCCAGAAATGACTGGAATGAGGTATATATTTACTGCTTGGCTATTTTCAGTTTACTTTCATCCAAGAACAACTTATGATGCACAGTGTGGCAGTCATGTACTTATGTTAATTTTATGATTGAAATGTAGGGGTGGAGTCTGACCTGTTAATCTGGAGATAGCCATTGAGTAGCCGATGATGCCTCTATGTGGGCATGGCTTTCACCTGAGACTCCTGGGAAATCTCACGATATTTCCCTCGTGAAGATGAGAAGCTATCTTCCCCAGTTGTTGGGAGTTAGTTTCAGAGATGATTAATCACAGGCAACACAGAATGGCAGCGTCTGGGAGGTTGGAATAGCCGGTGGAGAAACCACACAGCTTTGCCCTGATGGAGCCGGACCTCTGGGGCTGGGGCAGCCACATGGAAGCCTCTTCCAGCGATGAGTTGCTTCTGCCACCACAGGATGCTGTTGATGGACCCTGAGCCCTGGAAGCGAGGAGACATGGGGAGACCCCTGTTGGTGCCGGGACTCTGTAGCCACTGACCTGTGACTTCGTGAGT